>VWPW01000941.1:0-18754 GCA_013389825.1 Crypturellus undulatus | reverse complement strand
GGGAAAGGGCGCGCGGCGTGAGGGGAGGGCGAGAGAGCACTGGCCTCACGCGATTTCCCCTTTATTATTATTATTATTTAAAATAAAAACAAATCCGCTTTGCAGTAGATTCCTCCGCTGGAATTTAAAGCACTGCATGATTATGTTCTGCTTAAGACTAATGTTATTAAGAGCCGTTGGGTTTGCTACGTGACGCCAAAGTGCTGCGTCGTAGCGGAGAGCTGGAGCCACGGGAATAGGAAGTATCTTATTAATTTTTATTTTATTATTATTATTGTTTTTATTTTAATGATTTTGGCATCTAGAACAGGATGAAGCTGAGTTTTGACATACTGTACGCAGATATGCAGGAAGTTAGGAAACAGAGTGCGAAACTCAGAAATTCAATTTTTATTTACAATTCTCAAAAAAAAAGACAAACACAAATTCCTGGACATAGTCTACTCTGCAAAACATTGTGACTGAAGACCCTTAAATTCATTTACAGACATTACAAATTTATCCTTGTAAACAACCACATACACTTCAGTCTTCAAGACACCAGAGAAAGAGAGATCAGTCGAGCTGTTTCAAAGGGATGCAACCGCCAGGTTTCTCTAGCCCTTCCCAACTTCTGGAAACAAAAACAATTTAAGCCACCTCTAGCAGAGAGGTATAGAAAAGACACTGGAAGTTCAGCTTTCCCGAAGAGGTATACGAGGATTGTTTTGTTGCATTCAGAGACATTGGACCTGACCCAGCAGCCGTCACTGAAAGAAGATCTGTATCAAAGCGGTTAGCGGGGACGCCCAAGAAGGAACTGCAAGTTCAAACCTGGGGGATCAACTTCAGGAATTCCTTACATTAACGAAGATGGAGAGGCAGGATGGAGGTTGCAAATTTGCTGTTTTATAAAAGCACTGTGGTTGAAAAGGGCGCGATATTCTCCCAGGTTGCCCCAAAAAGCTCAGAATACAAATGAGTCCCCACTTCCAACACACAAAATGCTACACAAAAGTTCAATATGTGCTTAAAAAAAGTAATAATCCCCGGAAGAATAGTAACAAATACTAGTTTCTAAGATCACTTGCTAGTCTACATTAACACTGAGTTGCCTGCATTTAGGTGCAGCTCTTTGAGATTTTGCATAGCTATTGCACCTATTTTCAACCTATTTTACCATAAGCATCAAACACCATTGGTAAGAGAAAGCTGTCACACATCAAGAGAAAAATCCCAGCCTCAACCTAGCTGGTAAAATTCCACTTATAATTTAGACCGAAATAGTTCCGCCACCCCAATCTAGCTTTAGCTTTCTCAAAATCACAACAGTATTTTCAAGAGTTTATGATATTTCTAGAGCCAAATTTATACTCTGTTAAACAGTACCACGGTAGAAACTATGAAATAACAAACACTGGATTTTTTAAACTTCAAAATAAATTGGGAGTGTACTGAAGGAAATCCATCCCTGAGTGACAATTAAAAAACACATTCTATTGACAGTCACCGCAACACGTTACAACGCATATTGTAACAGTCACTGCTATTAACAGGCCCCAGCAGAACTTGTCAGAGTCCAATATATTTACAGCGTTGTTGCACTGATCCCATTCTCTTGTTTAATGAAACTGCAAGGGCGCATTAGGAAATAAGATAAATAGAAATAGTGTCTTTATTATTGTAAGCTGGATGTCAAACCGACAGCTAAAACACGTTGGATCCCAGAAAACTCAAAGCAGTGGCGGGTTGGCAACTTTCCTCTTTGGATGTCCAGAAGCAACAGATCATCTTCAGCCAAACAACAAGAGCAGCACAATCGTAACGGAGTTCACTGCTATTAATGGCACTGCAGAGAAAAAGAGAGGAACTGTGAAGTTTTTCTTTTACATGTCGCAAAGACAGAATTTAGTGCCATGTTGAGAGACAGCCTTTTAAGAATTTTAAAAAACATGAAGTTTATTTGCCTGTGCAAAGGAGAACTAGCAAAAGGAGCCACAATCAAAGTCTGGAACACCAAAAACTAACAAGAAGGCACAGTGGAAATATTCTTACAGCCTTCCATGTTTTAACTCTGGCCTGAACAACCCTTTCTCCAAATGAACTAAACTGTCTCACTGCCTGTTTCTTCTTTTTGCTCTACTGACATTTACAAAACCATCAGTTTTTACTCTTTGCTGGCCAGGAGAAAAGGCAGGGTTTGTTACTATTTGAAGGCTGTTTGTGCAAGTACAGTAAATTTTGGTGTGTTTTGTAGTGAATGAATTATCAATAACTTCCACATTAACAGTCTTCTCTTATTTATTTTCTACTCCTCTGCAGAGTTCATGCAGGAAGGAAGGAAGGAAGGAAGGACAGACTGAAAATGGCAAGTGGAAATGGCTGGAAGAGAAAGAATCAAACGCTGAAATTTGGGGAGAAAAAGAGTACTTTAAAGCACAGAAACAAAACTCTGCAGCCAATGGGTGTTTAACAAGGCATTACCTTCACCTTACCTCTCATAACGGTTCGCACAGATCGAATAAGATTCGTCAGCTGCGCTTTAATTCCCGGTTCTTCTCCAAATCCTCCGATCCCTTGATCGCTTCCCCAGCCAACTGTGTCACAAAAAGCCGCGTTAAAAAGCGTCACCCACTCAAACAAGTGCCATGAACCATCAGCATTAGCAGCACCAGCCAGAGATCTGTCTCAAGGACATCAGAAACCAAAGTACAAAGCAATGAGCTTTACTCCCCAGCCACGTAAGTTACTTAAAACAGTGTATTGGAAAATGCTAAACCTTTAACAAATGTGGCAGGAATGACAGATCACTATTTCACTTGGAGAAGGAAACTCTTGCCTAAAAAGGTATTCTTTACTTAATATTAGTCTCTGCGTGTCACAGAACCATATGGGTTTATTTGGACATCAATAAATATATAATAATTATTAATAAATAAATAATAATATACGAATAATAAATAAATATATGAATTAGCCAATTAGCCACATGTACTTGCAGTACCTCACCAGAAGGTACAAGAGCAAAGTGTTGTTGGGTAAGAAATGACATTTCAGCACAAGTTAGAAAACTGCTGTGTAATGGAAAATGGTCCGAGTAGGTTCCTAAACTGGGATTATGCTTTTTCTAATTTCTGTAAAATGCAAAACTGGGCATTTTCACCAAAAATGACTAGGAAACTTCTCAGAGGGCAACGTGACAGCAGGATGGCAAAAAGCTCCCATGGGAGCCTGTGGCAGAGGAGCCGGGAGCACGTAATGGGAAGAGATGGTTGGAAAGAGCCATGTCCATGACCGGCATCATGCAGGGGAGGGAACTGAAGCATTAAGAAAGTACTAAAATGCCTTTTATTGTTATTATTTTAAATGAATTGCACCTGGCTCTCTGCAGTGCTGCTCTCAGCTCCTGAGCTCGGGCAGAGAGGGAGGCCGCGCCTCGCTCCTGGGCTGCCGCTTCCCAGGAGAGCGGGATAAAACAGGAACAGAATGGAGTAAAAGAAAATAGGTTTAAAAAATGAGGTGAGGTGAAATGAAATGAAATGAAATAATGAAATGAAATGATGAAACGAAATGAAAGTAAGGCGTTGGGGGTGTCTCACGAGATGGCCGCCCCCGCCCGCCATGGCGCCTCACCTTGCCGCAGGAAGCGCTCCTCGTGCAGCACGGCCATGGCGTTGACGAAGAGCAGCGCGGCCTGCAGCAGCGAGTACNGGCCGGGCCGGGCCGAGCCGAGCGGGGCCGGGCGCAACGTGGCGGGGAGGCGGCGCCATGACGGGGAAGGCGGCGCCATGAGGAGGCTACAGGGCGGCCTGTGGGACAGTGCGGCCGCTTGGAGTGAAAACCGGTGAGAACCTGAGAGAAATATTGAAGAATAAATGGAAATATATGTATATATGTACATAAAACTATGTAAAAATAACCTTTTTTCCCACCTGCTAGCCCCGATGAGAACGTAACACCCAAGGTGGTTGCTTAGAGCTGTGTTCCGACTCCCTAAATGTGTAGCCCTACATCCACCTAGGCCTGTGCACTGATTACCCAATATCAGTATATTCATTACAAATACCAACCACTTCGCATGTGGAAATATTATGGCGTTATTTTGTGCTTAATTTTACAGACATTGTCACTTGATTTTTACCTTTTATTATTTTTCCCCCCAGTCTATGTCAATTTAAAGTGGGAAGTCCATCCAGGTTGTAACTGCTGTTTATCTTAAGCATAATGACAGCACAGGTCCAAATTTGTACCAGAGGCCAGAATTTACAGTTGGACTCGCTCTTGAAGGTCTTTTCCACCCCTAATGATCCCGTGATTCTAATATTTTATATTGTATCAGTCAGGGCCTCTGGGTACTTTGCAGCCAGGTAACAATAACAACTGGAGCTCAGAGGCACTGTATAGTTATTGATGCCTAAATCCAGTGCAATCAGTATTATTTAAATATATACTGAAGTGTTGGTTGTGTCAATTTTGGAAATACTTCCAAATTTTGGCCCAATTCTGCAAACACGTGTATGCTTTACTTCATACATAACAGCAGGTATTGGGAATACTTAAGTATACTGACATATGTGAGGACATACTTGTAAGCCCAGGGCTTCCAACCTAAGCTATTTATCTCTCATCTTGGTTTTAAACTTTGGCACAACTGCACATCTCATAAAAACTATCAGTTAAACATTTTAAAACAGAGCTATTTCTAGTTGCCCCAAATCTTCCAAAGTTTAGAAAGAAAAAGATTAAACATGCAAATTTTAAACAAAATTTTAAACATCCTTTTTTTTCCCATGCATCTGTATATATATATGTATATATATATATGTAAATATAAAAGCTGATCTTGATCTCAGACAATTATTAAGAGTCCAAACTAATCATCTGTAATAACCACTGTCATCAAGCAGTATTTCTTGGGCTGCCTTTTTGCAGTATCCAAACTATAAACAAATACTAACCTCAGTGAAGAGCCAATATTTAGAATTATGGCATTGAAAAAAAATGAGGCTTTTAAAATAAGCATGCAAGTCATAGGTTAACATTTTTACCCATAATTAAGATACACTTACAAGCAGCGGCTGCTCTAAAGCTTACATAGAGTTGACATGATTTTCTCCTTTCTAAGCTCCATCATGGCAACTTAACCACGAGCCCCATCTCTGAATCATGTTACGTGGTTGAAGGCAAAACCAGAGTTGCTTGCATTAAAACATTAAAAAGAAAACTTTTTAAAAAAATTTATTTATTGGAGTGTTATTTTTCACTGCAGTAAATCCCTGTGGTACCATCCGCAGAGAGTCTGAAACCATTTCTCAGATTCAAAGGATTACAGGCTAAGTGGGTGACACAATGTGGAGACCTTGGTATTTTTCATTCTTTTACATTTTTTACCTCCTGCTTTTATTCTTGCATTGTTTAATGTTTGGTGGTGTTGTGCAGGACACAGCTCTTGGGCTTGACTCTCCATTTTCTTCACTACAGTTTCCAAGACTCAGGCTTGTTGCATACAGCTGTTTTCAGCATTATGTTAGATTATTCCTGACGAGTCTTCTCATGGCTTAAATCCTTAGCCTTACCTGCCATCACCTTCTCTCGTGAAATAGCTTTGATGACTTCCTCCCATAGCTATTTTACACATATCAATAAATATATTTTTGAGTGATACAGGAGAGGTGGGAGATTGGGCTGTGCAATTCAAAGCAGAAAGTGAGGAAATATTATTTTGGCTGTAGCGACTCTTACCCTGATTTGATTTCTGTAGTAGCCAATAGAAAAACCCTTAAATTCCCCCAGACTGTATACACTGTATGGAACAGCATGTTAAACCAAGGCAGAAGCTTTACATGCGTTTCCTCCGGTACAGGCACAGATCTCTACCAGGAATAACTCCATGAATTTGTAAAATTCTGTGTGTCTGTGTATCTGAAAATTCTGTGTATCTGAAATTAATACAGTTCTGTGTTTCAGGAGTGTGCTGTGAAGAAAACTCTTCTTCATCACCCTGTTGCGCTATGGCAAGAGGCGATGCTGGGCACTGCAGACCTGATTGCTCTGCTGCAGGACACGCTGTTTTAACCACCAGCTCTGGGAATGTGACACGACTTGGGACATTTGAGTGAGTATCTGGTTCTTACCCTCCATTAGCTGTAGAGAGACTTTTGTCCTGTCCATTGCTCTAAAATGCACACGAGCATTTCTGCCTCTGCTTTGCTATCTGGAAAACTTATAGATTCATTCCCTGCAAAACACAGACTACCAGCTTTCCTAGAATTTAGCACCGTAAAAGAATTTAACAGCTCTGTATACAAGAGGACTACCTGGAGATTGGAGAAAAAGAGGAAGAATAAATACACAGTTCTGCACTTACATATGAATTTATTGGTGCCGTTGGCTAAGTTTATCATGCTTGGCTCTGAAACCATGTCATTTTATTGTCATTTGTTGTGCAGCACATGCGCACACACACATAGTATTATTGTTACTGGTATTACCAGTGCCACATTGCATTATTTTACATTATATTGTGCTATTCCCATCACGATCCCTGTCACCACTCGCAGTACGTTCGTGCTGGATACACCCGACCAAGAGCCCCGTTATGCTAGATGCATTATAGGTATTTCTCAGAGGTGAAAGGCTTGGAGATTTCCCTGTCTATGTGACAGCTATGATACAACAGATATAAAAAACAGGCCAACAAAGGGAGTGAGGCTGTAGCAAAACAAATCACCTTTGCAGGAGAATTAGGAGTCCCTACTTAGACTTGGCCTTATCCAGGACAGACGGTCTGGATTTGCAGACTTTGGGGCGGCAGCAGGTTTTAAGGGGGGATTTAGAGCACAATGAGGAAACGGTGTTAGGAATTTTGACAGTGGGGTGTTTTGTGACCCTGTGGTGAGCAGCACGGGGGAAAGAGCAGCCAAGGCACTTGCGCTCACTGTCACAGGCTGCGAGACGCAGGGACAACTTGCCTGAATATGCGGGTGAACCATCCTGGAAGCAGGAGACCTTCCTGGAAGCGAAGAGACTGCAGCGATCCTGCAGGTGCTCTCAGTGCTCTGAGACGTGTGGGCACAACTGAATACACCAAGCCCCTTTTGGAGGAATAACCATCATTGCAAGGGCTTTTCTCCCACTTCCTGAGACCTTCCAGCTATTCGTACAGGCTTCGATCACGAAGTTGGAAAGATGAATGCCAAAAAAGACCTCACCTCCCCACGGCAGCTGTTATGCAAGGACTTCGCTGCGTGGAGTCGAGGAACCAACCCCAGGTCTCGGGCTAATCTGCCCCCTTGTAAGTGCCACCTGGATGGGGCTTGTTTCTTGGCAAGTTGGCATCTCGCTGGAGGCAGAGGTCATTGGTTCCCGGAAAGTCGCAGCACTGAGTTTAAAGATTAATAGACAATATCTTCCTTCATCCTCTGAAAGGGGGCAGATAAAAAATAAAAATAAATGTCGCGTAGGTGGCTGACTCACAGAGTGCAGGCGTCTCGATAGTGGTGCCACGGCCACAGATTCATCCCATTGTGGCTAGTAGGAACCACGTGGAAAAGCTAGGCCTTTGCACGTGGCATTCAAAGGTGAGTCAGAGGGACTGAGAAACTGGTGTAAACATTATAAGAAGTAGTCCCTACATTTTTTTTTTCCCATGACTCACCTTATGGGGATTTCTTTCAGCAAATTTTTAGCACAAGACATCACACAGGCAATATACCTATATCTACAAAGGACAGCACATTTTTCCCTTTGCTTCCAGAAAGAATTGCCCATTTCTTGCCCCTTCTAATACTGGTGTGGTCCCAGTTCATAGCCCAAAGCTACGGCATTTCACAGGGATTAGAGGGAATTAAGCGGGCTGTATTGACCCCTCAGTTTGCTAGCACACACCCGGGGGCCTTGAGGCAATTCTCCCTCTGGAAAAAACACAAGCAGCTCCTGAAACATTTGGTGAAGTCTCACTGCTCTGGCGGGGTGTCAGGGGGTGTTATGGAGGCAGCAAAGGAGGAGAGTGGCAGCCCCGACATGGGAATTGTCCCTTCAGAGGCAGCAAATTCTTTGGATGCTGTTTGCTGCTCAGAAATGTAACTTATATACACCGGGCCTGGTACATCCACCGTTGAAATCCTGTTGGCACCACTGTTGGCCGCTGAAATGTTTTCCAGCACCACTGCAGGTTTACTGAGATCTTTGGAAGAAGAATGGGATCCACAGCGCCTGGCACAAGAGAAATGGAGCAAAATAAGTCATTAAGTATTAGGTAAGCAGGCAGAGCTGTTTGTGTTTTCAACCCAGTTAAGTTAATGAGAGCTTATAACGATCAGCAGTACAGAGCTAATAGCTGACGATGCTGATGACAGTTCTGATTTAATTCATTATGGAGGTGACTCTTTCCCCTTTCCTTATTTTTTTTGTCCTGTAACCTAAAAATAAGTCTTGGGATCCATATCCCTCCTCCACTTGGATAGTTACATTCAAACTAAAGCTGAGAAAGAGATCTGGTCAAAAAAGATTTCTGAAAAAAAAGAGATTGCTGACTTTCTCTTTATAGAAAGGATGAATCTTAGAGGGATGTCCCTTTTCTTTTGACTGTTGGACTGTTCTTGCAAAAATGCAAAGTGAAAATGTTGGCCACGGTGAGAAATGAGGGGTTGGGCTCTCTGCCTTCCCATAGGTATGGTTAGAATCTGGGCAAAGGGCAGGAGAATTTGCTTCGGGCACGAAACAAAACCAAATGTCATCTCCTTAGCAAGAGGCACAGAGAGACGAGCCGCTGTCGTGCTCACCGGTGCAACGCCCGCACGGCCACGCTGACCGCCACCAGCAGCAGCAGGCTCCCGCTCAGGGACACCATGACCACCTCGTATGTGTGCGGCGACAGACCTAGAAGAGACCATGGAAAACACACGTGAGTTTTGCCAGGGAACCCACTCCTCTCTGGTTGCAAAAAACTCCTTTTATTTAAGTCGTTTCTCCCCTCACTAAGATCCCCAAATGGTTCTAAGATTCACTAAAACCCCAACAGAAAGATTCAAGATTCATTATACAAATTCATCCATTTCTTTTGACCTTATTCAGGAACTTGCATCTGCTAAATCTTACGTGTTTGGTAACACTGGTAACACTGCTATTGCCTGGGGCCTCGGAGTACTGTTGTCACAAAATATGCACCGCAAAAATGATTTTAAGCACTAATGACACCAAATAGAAAAGTATGGCACCTTCTTCCTTGGCAACAAGCGCGTTGTGAAAAGTTCCTTCAGCATCACTGATTGTTCTGCAAAGAAAACCGACAGACATTCGTATCAGTTTAATGTTCAAAATCAGTGTATTTATTCTAGACCCACTAATGACGTCTGTGTATTTCACTGTCTCAAATGTGAATTATCTTTACAACTTCCTGGTGAGATAGGGACACTCTGCTATAGCCATTTTGGAGATTAGGAACCAAAGCACATAGCGACAAACCTCAAAAGACATCGCAAGCCTCAGTGTTTCCGTTAAGGTAATAAACTTCCCCAAGTGCCTTGAGTTTGACTTCGTGTTTGTCTTGCACCAGACAAACATCTCCAAGTGGTTTTGCTGCTGGAAAAAGCCTGCGTGTAGCTTCCCCTCAGCTTCGATTCTCTGCCTGAAATTCATCTCTCTCTAGAGAGGCAAGAGGTAGCAGGTTCGGGGATAAAAGGAGCTGGGGATGAGTGGAAATAGTTGTTCCTTCCTCCACTTTAATGCACTGGGATACAAGAAGATGACTCCTGAGTTTGGCTTTCACCGGGAGAAAGCAGCCCACTGAGCTAGGGTCTCCTGGGGCCAGGTCTGCCCAGGCATTAAATATGGAAAAGACGGAATAAAATGCATAAGCAGCCCCGCAAGCAGACACGGCTTCACATCACTTTTATCTAATCGCACAAAACTTGTCCCTGGATACAGAGAGACACTAGGGAACTGAGCTTTTCGAGCCCTTTTACTGCCTCTGTGAATGCAGTGCTCAGCTCCTGTAAAAAACCTCAGCCGTCACGTATCATCAGCAGGACAGAGAAATAACAGGGGCCCAAAACGGAACTTCTTGCTTTGCAGCAAATAATAAGCTTAAATTTCCACAGTGCTATTGCCTGTGACCATAACCCTCATCCGAGGGCCAAGTTTCTCAAAACAGCGCAGTTCATTTCAAAGCAAACATGAGGCAAGGATCCTTATTATTATCTTGATCCATCAAGACAGTGAAACTGAGCCTAACAGTTTGCCTAAAATAAGTCAGGCGCTTTACAGCATGGCTGGCATTTCAAGCAGATCCCCCATCTCTTCTTGTTACACCCTCACCATGAGAATATTCCTCTTACAACATCTTAAAATCGTAACACATCTTGTTACTGGGAAGTGTAATGGATAAAAAAAGAAAGGAGAATCCCGTAAAATTTGAAGTCAGATTCAGGTGTCACCTTGTATTAATATCTCTATTCAAGCAAATGGATACGCAAATGCACACACATATTTCCAGCTTGTGTTGGTGACATGCAGATTGTCATTCCAGCTCTTTTTCCAGAATAGAAATGTGGGATCACAGGCTACCTCCTGACGACATCTAGTTCATAAACACATTAATCAACCGCCTGTAATATGTTCTCAGGTGGCAAAAGAGTTTGTACTGAATGTATTACACTTTGCACTTTAAATTCTTTTCTCTTTGCATCAATAAGCCTGTGCTAAAATGGAATTATTGTGAAAACTTTATTTATTCATCTGCTTAAGAAAAAGCAAGTGACCAAATAAAATACAACCCTATAGGGAAAAAAATAGTCAAACCAAACTTATGCTCTCATTTATATGAAAGGTGATACCAACTCTGAAATACTGCATGTGGCATGAATTAGATGCATCTGCAAAAACTTCTTCTAAAAGCCTTTAACAGCAAAACCAGGCAGCGTAGTTTTGTAGCTAAATAGGTTGTATCTCAGTTTTGTCTCTTTATCCAGGAGTGTGTGTGCTTGTGAGGACCCCGAAATGTTGTTACAAAAACCCACGTGAAAATTCCTTGGAACAGAGGAGAGCGGAGCTGAGTGTCCATTACTGAGAATGGAAGATCTCCCGCTTACAAGGGAGCTCCCTGTTGTACAACCTCTGTATCACACGCCATTAAGAAGAAATCCCAAAGGGCACCTTGTTCTCACCCTTAAGTTTGAAAAAGTTTTTTTAAAAAATGCCATGGAAATTGAAATCTGTAACAGAATGAGACAGAAAGAAATATATAAACTTGCAGTTTACCTTGTGGCTGCTGGAGATCCTTCAGTGAGCATCATGCTGCCAGGACTTTGCAGGAAAACTAAGCTGTCTGGAGGGTTCCAGACTAATTGCTCACCTCATTTGCCTCTGTTGATTGCAGCACTTTCTTCATGGTTTTTATTAGGGCATGATAATCTCCTCCTTTTATAGGCAATCAATAAAGTGTGGAGGTGGATCGGAGGCTTTACTCACCATCCTTTTGTAAAGTCTCTTGCAGTGTGTCTTGGTGGAGGATGAGGCATGGCCAGACTCCACCCAGAGGCCTGACTGGACTGCCTTGAGCTCCCCAGCTCCTTTCTGTGCATTGCAAATGCCCTGCCTTCCCACAAAACTGCATTCTGCATTCAGAAACGCTGCAGCAAACTCACCCAGGGGCAGGGAGCAGGTGCAGGGTAGGGTGCAGAGGGAGGCAAGCCCCAGCAGCCAAGATGGGTCCTGACCACGGGGCATCCACAGGACTGAGTCCCTCGTAGCCCAGCTCTCGCTTTTCTGGCGTTGGAAGCCGAGCTGGCCCACGGCACCAAAAGGAGCGATTACAGCTTTGTGATCCAAGGAGGTGTGGTGCTGTTGGGCGGGCGTCTTGTCCCCGAACACGTCCATGCACTTGAGGTTCGCAGGTGAGCGGCTATCTAAAAAATAACATTAGAGATTGACACATTTTTCTGCATGCTTAGATAAGAGGTGCAGAACAACTACAGTTCCTCTTGTCCCAGTGCTTCTCTCCAGTGGTACCAAAGAGCCTCCCCTCATACCCTGGAGCTTTTTGGCAGCCTAAAGTAAAGATGGAAGTAGGGATTTTGTTTCTGTAAGAAACCAGGGAATGTACCAAATTCAATATATTCCACAGAGACGTGAGCAGCAGCCAGCAGCTCAGTCCAATAACCACACCAGTTCTGCGTGCTGTGCCACCCACAGTGCAGGAAACGTGGCATGTAGGAAACTTGGCATGTATGTCCTACAAGGGCAACACTCTCATTTTATTTGGTTTTGAGTCATACCAGCCATGGTGAAAAATGGTTTTTATATTGCATGTGACACAAAAGACTTCTTGAGAACTGAGGGTATTATATCCAGGCATATATATTATATCTAATGCTTCCCTCCTTTACTGAACAAATGGAAAGCTCCCTTCTAACCAACTAGGGCAAAATTTGGCTTTGTTAGTCATTTGGGATTTTGAATCTGATCTAAAGCTCACTGGTATCTGCCTCACTCTAGGTTGTATTTTGTGGAGAAACTCAAAACCATTGATACAGTGTGGAGCTGTGGTGGAGAAGGCAGTAGTTTACTGCAGGAACATGTTGTCTCACAGGGATGGTTGCATAGGAAAAACAAAGCCACCAAGACCACGGCAGCGATCCAGCTATAGACATGGCCCAAGGGACACAGCTGAGGCTGCGGATCAGTGACCTGAGCCATGAGCAGGGTCTGAGATATTTCTCAGCCAGGTATTTCTTAGCCTAGCTCTAGAGTATGAACCTGCCCTACGTGGACGTGCGGAGTTTCATTAGTGAATGGTTAGCTGGAGAAGAAACATTTCATATGGGGGACACCTGAAGTACAGTCTTATTATAGCACAAAAAAAAACCATTTTTCTGAGTTATTGAGGCCTCTCAAGAATGTATGGAGTAAGCCAAACCCGTTGAGTAGCACTGTGTCAAAATACGTTTGCTTATATGGGCAAAAACCATATGGACAAACTCCTTGGAGGAAAGTAAAGTTACAGAATGGTAACAGGAAAAAAGCAAGACCCTGGAAAGCAGCACTCCTGACAGCTTTGCTTAGCAGAGCAGTTCTGCTTGAAAATGCAATGGCACGAAAGTGGCCATTCTAGAGGGTTAGAGCAACCTCTAGTCTTTGCTTCTGTTCATTCCTCATTGTTCCAGATACAATGCAGCTACAAACAATTCTCCGGTGAGGGTAAAGCTATGATACAGCCTCAAACACCTGTATTTGCTGAGAGGGTGCAATTTTTATATTCATTACAAACTTTATACAAAGACTTTGTGCACGATTGCTTTGAAGTTTCATACAATGACTCTGGAACAGGGGAAGGAACACGTTTTGGGAAGCCCAAACTTTAATCCCTCACAGAAGACAAGCATATGATGCAGGAACTGTAAAAAGCTGGTCAGTGCTGCAAAACCATACAGTGATTTTTTCATTATTACCTGAAAACAATACAGTGGTAATGTCCTCATTTGTCCCTGGACTTTTGAAACTTCTGCCATTCAGACTTCTAGGGCATTAGGTTTTACTTTGAACAATAAATTTTTTCCAAGATCATAAATTGTGGTTGAGCTGATGACTGCAGCACTTCAATCCCGGATGCCTTTTGACTTTCTGACTCAGAAAATCAAACCACGTAATTAATTAGCTTATCTGGCTTATCCTTCAGACAAAACTTCCAAGTCTCAGCTGTAACACCCTTGTCAATTGGCCCTGTTCACGTGGAGATATTTTTTTTCTAATTCTCAAGGTATCGTTTTTCAGCATTATCAATCTCAAGAGCAGTAAATGCTCAGATATGTTGTTCTTTGCAAGTAGCTTGCTCATGACCCATTTTTTTTTCACCTGCCACTGATCAACAAGAACAAAATCAGCAAAAGGCAAAAAAGTCTTCAAGGGAGATGGCTGGAAGGCACCTGAAGTGCAGTCCCAAGAGAAGGCCTGTTCCTGTGTCCTAGCAAGGGGAGCTACATCCCTGCAAGGGGAGCTACATCCCTGCTTGCTTTTCTTGGTGCACCTGCTCACCAACATAAATAACTGTGCTGAAGTATCACAGAGGCAAAGAGTTTCAGCGAAAATCCCGGAGAAGACCATGACATCTCAAGGACAGAGCTCCAGAGGCTTTGGAGTTCTTGTTAGCTGTACAGATAAGGCCAACTCTGCAGGAAACTAAGAATAAAAAGAAAGGATAAAGGGGCTGTGAACCACTGAGTTCTCTATCTATTTGTTGTTCATCCAAGTGTCATAGAAATTTAAATCAGAACTCTATTTAGCTTTTTTTTCTTTTTTTTTAAGGGGGGAGGGCCTTCCTTGGAATATTTTGAGAAAAGACAGGCTAAAATCAAAATCTGTAATATGGCTATACTGTTTGCATCCCACATGCCAAGAGCTGTAGAAGGGCAGATTAGGTTGACTGTACTGGTTTCTAAAAGGCAGTGCCAAGACAAGCCGCAGGCTGTTATCCTGTGTTTGAAGAGCTGAGCTTTTCCCTCCAACGTGACATTTATTTTATGTTAAGGACAGCAATAAGTAGAACAATTCTATACTATATATAGTGCATAATTCTCTAACCTAGCAAGTTAAATGCTCCCGGGATCGTTCTCTGGCACGGCAGGCACTTGGTGCAGAGCCCTGTCATGAAACCCTCCTACCTCGGGGTCTGGTGGCCACGTCCGAGCTGCTGGCTGGGAGCGGTGACAGGACTGGGCTGACCTGCGGTCTGGGACGGGGACCTGTTCCCCAAGATGTCATTGGGCTCCAGGAGAAACCCGGCTGGGGACACTGCAAGGGTGGAGCTATATAACTGAGATCGAGTACAGGAGAACCAGTAGAGACACTGCCTCGGGGTATGTACACAACCCTATCAACTATTTGGTAAATTTTTATGTATCTTTTCCTTTGTGTCTGTGATGCCAGCTGGCAGGAGAAAACACTGAGTGTGAATCTGTGAAACGCTAGCACTAGAGTACTGGAGCAGGATTCTTGTCACCTTAGCGTGTACAAACCTTGGCACGGTAGGGAGGTAGAAAAACAAACGGTGATAACGAGCACACACTGGTATTTGCTGAAGTAGATTTGGGAGGCGGTGGCTCTTCTGTGTTTGCTTTCTAGGATCACATTCTTGAGCTTTATCAGTGCAAGGGATGTTGTTCTTAACTCAAAAGCTTCATTCACTCCGAATTCAGAGCTGTGTGTTCCACCTTACCAGCTGCAATTGTGGCCTGTAGGGCACTTACGAATCAGACAAGTGGGCTTCCATTTCCAGGGTGAGGAATTTGGTGCAACTAACCAAGAAAGAGGGCAAATTGGACCTTTTAAGCTTGAAATGTGCATTCTGTTGACTAGTTACACATGCATCCTGTCGTTTGCATGAACATGAATCTTGCTCCTTCTACAGATTAGAATGTCAGCACTCATTTTTTGCCCTGAAATGCCACCGGGGAATGTGATGGTTTGAACACTACTGAACAGAAACCAGAAAACAAATAAACTGCTTATTGAATAATGTGATTAGTTTATATCTGGGCAAATTTTGAGTAGCGGTGGTAGAACATCTTACCATGACTCTAACAAAGAGTTCACTCTTCACAGAAAATATCTAAAAATATCCTTATGCCTTTCACTACATCTGTAGTGTCCCTGGATCCTGAATACTCTATTCTCCCCCAACTCAGAAAAAGGTACAGAAAGGCTATAAAGACATTCCTCAATCTGGGAAAAAAAAAAAAAAAAAGGGAAAAGGCTGAAAAAAAAAGGGCGGNNNNAAAAAAAAAAAAAAAAAGGTGAAAAGGCTTACAAAATCAGGGCTGGCAAGGAAAATGTCAACAGGGATTGACCAAGTCCTGTCTCATCCCATTAAAGGGGGCACAAAATGAGTCTAAGGAGCTCCAGAGATGAGGAGCTGGTTCTTCATACAACATACAGTTCAACTGTGCAACTTACTGCCTTGGGAGGCGGTAGCTTCACTGGACAAATTCATGGAAGAAAAATCCATTGAGGGTTATTAAATGCAAGACATCATGTCTGGGATCAGAAAACCCATGAGCCGTAAATCATTAGAAGTTAAAAGAATATTCTGGGAACATACTTCAAACTGCTTGCTGTGCTTTTACAGGTTTTCCTCTGTATCTGATTTCCTCCACTATTGGGAACAGGATACTGGCATAGATGGACTTTTGATCTGCCCTGATTCAGCTCATCTTGCACTTTTGTTGCTTTTTCTACTCTACCAAAGCCATAACATTGCCAGTTCAAAGCTGTTAATCGACTCTTGTAAGCTCGCTTACTGCAAGAGCAAACTATGCAAAGTGTGTAACCCAGGAGAGTGTGCTTCCCTTCTCCTACATGCCAGATCCAGATCTGTCAAGCCGTGGCACGAATCTGTAAGAGCAGGTTTAATCTCCTGAAGTTCTCTACAAGTGAGGGGAATATTGACAGAGCAGCTTGGCATCACATTCAGCTCCCGTGAGTGGGCTGAAACTGCTCTCAAATTCTGGCGATTCTGTCCTGGGGAGAAGAGCTTCTCCGTAGTCCAGGGATCTCACAGTGCTTGGGACTCAGGGCACCTGAATGATGACAAATTCCACTTAGTAAAGCTCTGGCAATCAGAATGTTTCACACGATCTGGAAATGACCTAGGAGACTACGGCTGTGGTTTCCAAGTTGACAAACTTTGCTCCCTTTATTTCTGTGGAAGGAGATGTAAATCCACAAGGTACTTCTGAAATTCCACTAAATCTACTTCCAAACATTTTCTAATCACCACAGGAGGAAGATTTCTGCTGTAAAATACTTCAAAGGGATTACATATTTATGAACTAAAATATTTCTGAAAAGATATTCCTGGGGATAAATTTCCCCAATATTTTCTTTAGTAAGCAGGCATAGCATTAAATTACAGGGAAGCTCAACTATTATCTCATAGTTTTCTTTTTTTTATTATAGACTTTTTATCCACACGAATGATAAAGAAACTACAACAGAGTTAAATACCTTTTTTTTTGATAACAGTGATTATATTCTTAATTACACTCAATATTAAATTGTAAAATATTTCCAGAGGAGTACAATCTTAATTCATACAGCAGGCAAAATACTGGAGGAAAAAGGGGCTGAGAGGAAAGGGGTGTCAGAATTTCCAGTCTGCTTTTAAAAAGCACTGTGTATGGCTAACGCTTTTCTATCCATCCATCCAAATGTGGTTCTGGCCCATCTGATGAGACGCACGTTTCTTTCCATAAAATGATCACTATTCAAAAGCAAAAGACGAACTGGCAGATGTTGTCAGCGTCTGTGGTGTTGAAAAGATCAGCAATTCCTTTCACAGCTTATCTGTACGATTCATCAAAAGCATTTTCTCTATCCAGTTCAGTAGTCCTTCTAAAAACACAGAGACTTAAACTTTGGTACCACCAAAAAAGATGCAGGACAGGCATTTTTTGATTTTTTTTTGTTTTGTTTTTACTAATAAATGGCTGCTACATTCTATTTTACATGGTTGTCCATGATGCTTTGAGGTCACTTATCCTTGGGTTCAGAGGAACCTGATTTGTTTTTTAAATCCCCATTTAATATTCCATTTTCACAGTCTTTTTACAAGTCACATTGCTGAGTAGAGAGTTATAACTTACAAGGTAACAGCTACAAAGGACTCTAGGAATAAAACAGAGAGAAAACGTTACTAACACTAAACAGTTTTTAGATTATTTTCAGTTAGACATAGACAAAGTTTCTTTACAATATCTAGAAAAAAAAAGCATACATTAAATTATCCCCTGCTCCTGAGGCATCCTGAATGTAGCTAGCTGATGTGTGCAAATCACATGGAAATCCCCCATTAAAGATGAAGTGCAAAGGGACTAAACACAACGAGCCCAAGTGTGGAAACACAGTACTGCTGAGGAACACTGAGCACGAGGTGAGTGGCAGCTCAGCAGTGCCCCGGTTCTTTCCTCCCTTGGTGTATCGTGTGTTTATGTATGTGCACACTTCTTGAGGCAACACTTTGCTGCCTGGCACATGGAGAATCTGAAATTGCAGCTGAACGATCCGGTTACGACTTTGTGCTTGACTGATTTAGCTTAGCAGTTAAGCAACAACTAATCTTTCGAAAGCGCTAGGGCCTGCTTAGAGAAATCCCCGTAGTCTGCAGGGATGGCTGTCACAGAAAACAGAAACAGTGAGAAATGCAGCCATCCTGTACAGTGCCTACACACAGGCAGGGAACGCTGGTGCTGGGATGGCAGCACCTTCCTGGCAGGGAGAATGAGCTGAGAAAAATCCAAGCTGAGAGCAAATGGTTCATCCAGTGCTGCCATCCTCAGGCAGACTTTTATTTTAGATCAATTCTTTGGACAAATAGGGTAGGTCAGGCGTCCCCGTTTCTCATTTAGGGAAGCAGAAGCCTTCATTTTTTTATATTCAGGATATTACTACCACTGAATTTATTTTAAATTGGTGTGCAGATTAATGTAGATGCAACTGGAAAATGCTGGCAGTCAGTAAGAAAATACACCCAAGAGGGCAAAATAAATTGATTTGATTCTTAGATTAATTATCTCACTAAGCAGAGTTTGGAGCCAAGGATAGTGGTTACTTGGTTATTTTATACTAACTCCTAATGTCATTTTTTTAAATACCTACTTTTTCCATAGCTCAGGTAAAATTCCCTCCCCTATACTATTCAACCCTTCTTCAGATACCCTAGATTTTCTGCTTAATTCCTTCTCTAGTAGATTATTGAGGTCTTTTATTCTACCTCAGGGATTAC
>VWPW01000939.1:233843-261684 GCA_013389825.1 Crypturellus undulatus | reverse complement strand
TTTCTTTCTTTCTCTTTCTCTCTCTCTCTTTCTCTCTCTCTCTCTCTTTTTTTCCTTTCCTTTCTTTCCTTTCCTTTCTTTCTCTTCCTTCCTTCCCCTTCCCTCCCCCTTTTTCTCTTTCCTTCTTTCATTTTATTCTAATTTCTCTCCTCCTTCCCTCTTCTCCTTCTTCATGTTCTTCTTTTTCAATAAAGAATTTTAATGTAAATTTTTATCATTGCAAAGTGTCCCCCCTGCTGACAGATTTTATCTACAGCATTGGAAGAACAGGAGGAAGGAGCAGTCTTTGAGAAATGAAATTCATATGTATGCACATATATATAGAGATATATAACTCTACATATGCATAATTATGAATATTATATATAAAATAAATATATGTTTAAGTACATACAAATGTAGGTATATATATTTGTGTATGTATGTATATAATATATGGTTATTTATACATACATATGTATGTATAGACATATATGCTCTTAGAAGCTGTAATTCACTTCTCATTACGGAGGCAACTTATGTAGTTCTTGCAGTACAGTAACACACACATACACTACAGTAACATATTAAGTAACTGGCATTAAGGTGACTGACATCTGTCAGGTATTGCTCGTGTCTCGCATCCTCTCTCCAGGCAGAGCAGAATATGCCTGGAATAATACTTGTTTTGATATGGGTTTCATCTTGCTACACGGATAGAACAGATCAAAACCATATTCGCTGGCAAACTGATGTCTAGAAAGGACATATCAATATTCAAATTAATTGCCTTAGAAGACCCTGTTCCATCAGTGGAAATAAATACTTGCAGAAGAGGATTCTTCAAGCCTGCTTTGGGTACTTGTCCTGAAGTGAGGGCAATTGCTCCTTGGAGGCACCTCTTTCCCTCCACGTTTCTCTATGATGACTACGTCAGAGCTAGAGACTCACAGACAAATATCTAAGTTTGGGCAGATGAATCTCCCGTCTCTGCATTACTACTTCACAACGGAACCACCCTCGCTGCAGTTACCAGGATAACATTATGGATCTGAACTCTTATGAAGAAGAGCCACTGCACATGCTGGGGTGCTCCAAATGCCTCAAATGATAGCTAAACAAAGACAATTCATCTTTAAATACTCTCAAAAGTAGTTTTAGCACCTCAGTTTCACTGTATCAATGCTCACACAAGCATATTAATAAGGTCTAATTATGGAAGTAGACGTTTGTAGAATCAGGAGAATGGTTAGAAAAGAAGAAAAAAATGAAAAGGCATTTTTATATAGGTTTTCTAATTTAGAAGACTTTGCTGGAGAGATTTAATCCAGATGTCTTAATCAGCAGGGTTTTTTTTTCACCCTGACATCAGTGATATTGATGGGCCACACATCATCATGGATATGAACATTATTTGTATTCATTAACCAACCTTTAGCCTTAATCAACTCTTTAGCATGGCACCAGCACTCTTCCATCAAAGGTGACATTTTCATTGACTTCACTGAGAAAAGGATGAATCTCCTTCTCAACCATGTGGTTTTCTGTGTGGCCTCTGTGATGTGTGGCCCCACATATACTTGCTGTAGCTTACCTCCAACAAACTTTACTTATACGATCAAACATGTATATGCAAACATATATCAGCATGCATATATGCATATATTTATACATGGAAAAATAGCCTGAAGATTCAGAGCACCTGGAGCTCTGGTATTCCTGGTATTCCACTTCAAGGACATACAAAGTTACGGGATACTTTTGAAAATAATACCATTTCCATTCAATTCCTTGCAAGTTGGACTAGAAATTTAATTTGAGGCAAACATTGTAAAATTTGACCTTCTGGTGTAGAAGGATATTCTACTAGTGAAAACAAAATAACAGATATTTTAAGATTAAAATAATAAAAATTATTGTTTTGCTCATGTGAGTCAATCTGAGAACAATATTTGTTTTTGATTCACATGTAACCTCCAAATTGTCAAAAGAATTCAGTCCTCTTAGCTGATTACACTGTTCAGTCTCTCGTTTTAGTAGTTATCATTTTTCTGGGTTATTTCATGGACAGATAACAAATTGTGTGTGTATGTGTGTGTGCACAAGCATGTACTTTCACCTATGGTCCACTGTTGATTTTTACATTTCCCTTGGTAAATTATCATTTCATTTACTTAATTCGCAGAGATTGCTTTGTAAAACCCTCTTTGTTTCTCCTAAGCANTTTTTTCTTCTTTTTTTTTTTTTTTTTTTTTTTTTTTTTTTTTTTTTTTTTTTTTTTACTTTTCATTAAGTTCCCTTTTATGCATTAAACTAGAGATGGAGAACCCAGCATACTCAGTGATTACAAAATGATTTTTCCCTTTTCTGCATATTTTTTTCTTGCTCATCACTTAGATTTTTTTTTTCACTTCCACATTGCTATTTTGTCAGTGATGACAATATGGAAATCCATACATATTGGTATTCCAATAGAGATTTGCCTAGCCAAACAGAAGCAAAAAATTATGTGAATACAAATGTATTAACTGCAAAGATAAATCACAACCTGCAGGCAACATGAATAAGCTGAGGAAAGAGAGGAAAAGATGTGGGATGGGGAGTGCAGCTTGAAACCAGCTGGAGTCGAAAGACAGAACACCACACACAGAAATCAGGAAACATTTATAAGCATAAATTTTAGTATCACACAAGCAGAAAATGCAGAGTGATTGAAAAGCAAACAGACCTACAACCACATAGCAATGGAGAAGTTTTATCATCTTTGGAAATCATCTGTGCTCATTGTCAGCCTTTTTATAACTCTACCTTTGTTTTGGGGTCTTTTCCTTTCTTCTTCTACTTCTTTTTCTTCTTATAAAAAAAGTTTAAAAAATATGAACTTAGGAAAAGCCAATTTCATGTGCTGTTAATTTAATTCCCAACATAAAACCTTACTTCTTCTGATGGAAAATGAAATTACCCTTTCTACATCCGTTTTATCTGTCAATTAAATTCTTTTTTTTCCCCCCTTTCCTCCCCTCAAAGAAAAAAAGATCACAAACATTATTGGTTATATTTTCTGCATTTGCAACAAAATGAAAATGGGAAGAGGTGGCATTAACTACAGTAAGTACACAAAACCTGCTTGATTATCATGTAAAGATGCAGGAATGACAACCCTGGAGACTCTGAATCTCCTCTGTGCGGTTTTAGATGTCTAGGCTAATTTTCATTTTCCATTTGTCCTGGTATTGCATGGCAAAGCAGTTTTAATAATGGAACTTTTAGTAGTGCTAACTATTAACCTTTCTATTTCATGGTATCTTTAAGAAATGGCTTTTGGAGACAGCTTTCTCTGCCTGAATCTCTATATGAATAAAGATAGGAAAGTGTAATGCATCTTTTGGGTAGAAAGAGAGGACATTCTCTGATCCACTCTGAGCGATTAATTTCAGCATGATATTTGTCTCTGCTTCATGTTGTCATTATTTGACAGTTATGAAAAAATCACCTCCTCTGGTTTCTCCTGGTTATTATTTGTATTACCTTAGAGCTGATTGGAAAACAGTACTTGAAAAAAATCTGCTTTTCAAATTTGAAAAAAAAAGGATGCTTTTGTGGTTTCTTTTTTTGTGTGTGTGAGGGGGGTGGGTTTGTTTGCAGTTTGTTCACTTTTTGGATGAAGACAAAAACAGCTTCCAGAACTGAAACAAAAGTGATTGTTTCTTTTTTTATTATTTTCAAAAGCAGCAGTGTAAAGGGAAGAAAGTGAACACTGCTTCATAATGTTTGTCAAGTAACAGTAAACGAATACAAATACCCTGTAGCCCAACCAAAATAATTGTCTGCAATATGAAAACCTGATTCTCAAATACCCTAATTTTAATATGGGGCAGAGACATGTTGGGTAAACTATTTCCGAGGCACATTTGCCTTGCAGACACTGTGTCACAAAGATGGGGAATAGCAAAGCACCAGCGTTCGGGTGTTGAGAGACATCTCCTCGAAAATACTCCTGCAGCAATCCTGGACCTTGCCACCACCGTGCTTGCAGCACTTGACTCTTTGCTAATCCCTGAGAGAGGGACTGGCTCCGGCTTCCCACTATTGTGCCCCTTGGAAGTTAAATTGCATTCACACTGGTGGATGTAACCGTGAGCTGAATTGCTGAGGTGCAGCTAGACGTTCCTTTGCTGTGATGAATCCACAGGGGAAAGAGGTTGGAGGCTGTGAGCCTGAGGGCTGGTAGAAGTCACATCTTCAAGCTCTGCAAGCAGATTTGCTGGAGGACATCTGCCATCTGCTCTGGCTGAGCAGTTTTTAAGGAGTATATTTCACTTTACTGTTCTTTGTCCTCGCTCATCTCACAGCAAGGAAACTATGGCAAAACTTTTCCCTTGCACCTCGTTTTGCTGAGGAAGCCCAATGCTGGGCTCTGCTAACTGCATATCTCAGAGAGGTTGGCTGCTAGGGTAAATTTCCCGAGTGAGCTTCTGCCTGCATGGAGAGTCTTTGCATTGTAGAATGCATCTGGGCATCAAAATGAATAATGCTGAATTTTATGGGGGACGATATAGAGCTATCCAAAAAGAACCACTTCAATTCTGCCACAGCAAAGGTGTCTGAGGCATGATTCACCTCACTTTTACACCTGTAAAAATAATGTACAATTCCGTTAAAGTCAAAACTAAAATTATGCTAGAGGAAAGATGGTGTGATTGAGAGAAAAATCAGGCCTACAGTCTATAAAGTGCAAGCATAAACAGCATCACTTTTTTTTGAACCTGCCTATATACACCTGGAAGACATTCAAAGCATGCACTTGCAGTTATTTGTTACTCCTAGAATGATTAAAGTAAATCACATTGTTTGATATGAAAAATATGTTGTACATAGTGTTCTATTTTTCTCCCTGCTCTGCCCTCCATGCTGCATTTTGTAGCATAATCAAAATGCAAAATACATTTTGAAAAATTAAATGAGAGACACATGTGTGAATCATGAGGTTTATTTGCATGTTTGGCCCTTCAATTCACTAGGGATTTGAGTTTTTCCGGGAGGGAAACTGTCACATTTACATATTCTTAGACAGGCATGCAAATATTAGTCAGAAACTATAGTTTATTCAATGCATTACAAGCTGCTGGGCTGCCAAACAGTAATTTCAGTTCTTGAGTAATATATGTTTTTGGAAACCTGGCATAATAACACTGTATTATAGTATTGCCCACTAGGACCACTTACAGTTTTGTCAGGTTTTCCATTATCCAGCCTTACATTCTGGACCACGTACATTGTATGTCAGCCATATAAATTTGTTATCCGACATGCACAGTCTCAGTCCCCGAGCAAATTTCATCTTGCAAATTCCAGAAAGAAAAATCGCAGAAACCTGTTTGGAAGTTCCAGCTGGTCAAAGGTAGCCACATCATCCGGAGAGAGAAAACTGACCATATGAGGCCTTCACGGGGTTTCTATCATCTAATGGAGGGCTGAGGTTTGCCACTGTGGGTGCACCGCATAGAGCAGTTCATCCAGTAAACTATGAACTTACTTAAGAAAAATATACCAGTATCTGGCAGCTGGAATAAAGGTGGTCTACTCTATGAAGGGGGTTGTAGCCTTCTACACATTCATGTTGGGTCTAAATTCATAAATTGGCATACTTATGTACTAAAGAAAACTGCCAGTTTGCATTAGTTGTGTTCCCTTCTCTCTGTTTCAGGTGGAGGATATCTCAACAGTCCTAAATTCCTCTCAGAGTTGGTTAGTGACAAGGCCATCACTAAGGTCAAGAATCCAACCAAGCTGGAATAGATTATGAGGTTGATGTAAGGCCCAGTATTCTTCTGTAGCCAGCATTAGAGGCATGATGTGATTAGTATCACCTCATGATGCCTTTGACTGGGTGGCTTTCTCATCAGGCAGTGTAAGAGAAGTTGACCTGTTCATGCATACTCTGCATTGGAGGTATTAAGGGCCACAAAACTTGGTGGCCTTCACCAGGAACTTTGAGCCCCCATGCAATTATTCTAATGTTGTTATAACTACACTGGTCAAGAAACTGGGACATGACAATTACAGAATCACAGATTAGTCCCAGTCACAAAATTCACATCAACATTTTTCAACTGCAGATTTTGAGCTCTAGATATGGCGTAAGGAAGGTTGTGCATAACTTCTTGCCATGGCTAACGGTAACAAAAAATGATAGTTTGCAGAGATCTTGTATGTGTTTGGAAAAAAAGAAATACAATGAATATGAGTGAAACTCTTCTCTAGCAGGAGAATTGTTCCTGCTTTTCATGCACTTATCTTCTGTTCATCAAGGTTTGATGCAGAGGGGCTACGCATGTGGAAATGTGCTGTTTTCTAAATCCACATTGATAGCATAGATTGTAAACCCTTTGAAGGAATTGGTACAATCTATCATGTTCATGATCCATGGGTTTAGGACTTCTAAATACACAGCAACAGAGTACTCTAATGGGCCATTATACTACATCAATGATATGCAGATTATGGGCTGACTGTAGATATTTGAACTGTACCTTTCAATCCATACTGTGGTTCTTTGAGGATTTGTTGAAAGCACCAAGGATCAATGCACTTTGACATACCTCAGAAGAGGAACTAAGTGTTAGAGCTCACCAAAATTTCACTGCGAAAAAAGTACATTCATGCTGTCATGATTCCAGCATAGTGCAAACACTACCTACCTCAAATTAGCTCACATGGGAAATGTTCTTACTTTAGGCACAGCAAAACAGATCTCAGTATAAACCAGTGGCTTTGGAAATTTTCAGGAATCTTGTGGGGGGTCTCACAGCTTGCAGTGATTTCCATACTGTAATGGCGAGACAGATATCAACACATCAGTTAGCCAGAGTATGTCAGTCCTATGTAGATTATGTACTTTTTTTTTTAGGGATCAATACAGAAAGAGTCTGGCTCTAGGGATTTGTTATTCTTGTTTTATTGCATAAATGTAAAATGGAAGTATATATATTACATATAATACAGTTCTCTGAAATTTATTAATTGGTTAAATTTACATAAATTATAGTAGCACAACTATTAGAGAGGTAGTATGATTCATTGACTGTTGCTACACAGTTGTATTTTGGTTGTAGCCCTCATTCTGCCCTTCACTTGTAGGAAAACCTTAGGTTGTTCCCTGTTTTCTCTTCTATTCCCGTCTTGCTTTTTTGTGTTGTTAGGTCTTAACAGTTTGCTTTATCACTAACTATCTGTATAGAAAGTGCCTTCCAGAAGAGCCATCTTAGATGAGACAGTTAAACAGTGTTGTAGTAGAAATAATATTAGGACAGGATATTTTATATACTTACAAGAAGATAATTGTCTATTTAGACCAGCAGAACATATTACCTCAGATCCCAGATTCCATCTTTTCTCAAGGTAACTTACTAGCAGAATATTGCTGTCAAATATATTTTCCCTCCCTTCCTCTTCTCTGGTGGATTTATTCTGATCACATGTGCAAGTTGAAAAATATACCAAAACCAGCTCTTTCATTAAGATTAGAAAGCTGCAGCCCTTAAATCATGCATTTATGCAATTTTTAACTGTTTTTAACTAGCACAAAATGGCTCATTGGAATTATGCAAGTATAGATCATTTTAATTTGAATCATTGTGGAATCATAAAGGACTCCGTTCTTTAATTTTGTGCCTTCAAGTCAGCCACTTTGATTAAAAAATAATAAAGCATGAGAGCTGGAGGGTCCTTGCAGGTTCTTCTAGCTATCATGGATCCCTGATCTTTGGTACTAATTCTTCTCATTAATATTAATAAAGGGCTGATAGGCCATCTCAAAGCATAGTACAAAAAACATGCAATTAATTGCTTGTAGTGTTTTTATGCTTATTTTGCACAATGAGAAGCGATGCCTCAGGAGTCTAAATATCAGTTAATCAATAATATCAAATCCACTGAAAATGAGCCCTTCAAGTCCCTTTTTTCATAAATCTTCCGTAATTTTAAGCAGAATTAAAGCCAATTACATGTTGTTTTTATATTAAAAAAAAAAAAAAGACAGAAAGAGAAGAGGCAATAAAGCAGGATTTTCCATATGCACCCCTGCTTTTCCTTTTAGCACTGCAATTTTTACTAGCTATGCTGCTGGAGTTTCAATTCTGTTTTGCTCCATTTTTACATATGAGGCAAGGTGATCGCAGGAATTTAGGTTTGACCATTAACAATTAAGTCTTCTCACCAGAATCCTGCAGATTTGGAGATAATAACTATGTTGGGCTGAATGACATCTCTTAAGACACAGAACTCTATGGTATTTTGCTCTGCAAAACCTTTCAGAACAATGAAAACTCTTACGCTGAAATGTCCTATGCAGACCTTGGATCTGAGCATAAACAACAGATGAGCTTATGGACCTTCTGCTCAACAGATGTGTAGCAGGGCCAAAGTATGTGTGCGTTTTACAGGTATAATATTTAGTTTGTAAGATGTGGCCCAGATAATTAAAAGAAGTAAATGTCATGGCGGTCTTGTAGGACTGAATGACCAAGAAGATCCTTTCCATTCTTATCCTTTGTATTCTAGTGGGCATTTCTCACCACTGTACCTATCAGTGTCAGTGGAACTTGATATATAAAATTTGATGTGACATAAACTGAACCCTTAAAACAACAACAAAAAAAAGGCAGCTGCTTTCAAATCAGTTGTCAATTTGTTGTTGCTGTTGTGTTGTTGATTGGTTGTAGCATGGTGGTACGGAAAATAGGCTTGGAAGAAGGCCGGGCTGTGGCTATTGCAATTGCAACCACCTGAGGCCTACAGCAAAACATTGTTCTACTTCAGATAGTTCACAATAAGTGGTTAAATCCTGCAGCTATTCCTCTGGGCTTTCTGTGGCTGGATGAAATATTTTTAGCAAAATAAAAAGTACATTTTTTATGCACACATCTACCTGCATTGTTCTATCAACAAGTATGAATTTATAAGGTCAAGTCTCATCCTTCAAGTAGTCCTTACATACACATGCACACAAGAAAGAAAATGGTTTTAGGAAATGTCAGAATGCTTTATATCAACATTTTCAGAATGAACTAGAACATTTCATTTCAAAATGTCATTTTCATTTTGAAATTGATCTTTTTAAAGGGTAAGAAAAGAAGAAGAGAAAAAAAGGCTTAAATAACTTCAAAATGAAACACAACATGTTCCCATTTGAGTGAAACTTCCTGGTTTACAAGACCATAGTGATTTTTTTTCTCCTTTCTTTTTGTTATTAAACTCCAAAGTCTGATATTCTCACAGGTCAAGCCTCCTACTCAGATTTCAAACCAGTGGCCAGACAAACTTCTCTGTGCTTTTCCTGAAGACCATTCGTGTTGCTAGATGTGGCTCATGTATCTGAATGATATGAACATGGTTATACTTAGTTTTTCCTACCCCTGCTCCATTTAGAGGCTTTGGATGTACCATAAATTAGTATCAAAAGAAATTTTGTCCAGAAAAAGTCTGTGTCAGTAAAGAAAGTGTAACTTTTCCCTCCATGAAGAGAATCCATAGAAAGGCAGAAAACTCCAGATGTATCAACAAATGAAGGTTGTTCTATTGTTTTTTTTTTCCTTGGGACTGGAGTTCTTGGATTCCACCTGATTTCTAGGAGATGGATCACAAAGCTCTAGTGCAGTCACCCATAAAGCACAAGCTGATCAAAATCAAGAGCTCACTACAGATTATGCCTTTCTTACAGTTTGCTGCATGTTTTAGTTAGGTCATCAGTACAAAATTATTCTCATTACAATATTTAAAACATAAAGCTATTTTTTGTAAGGCTGACATACAGTCTAATACTCTAAAAAAAAAACATAAAAAGAAATACTGTAGGGAGTAAAAAGCAGGTCTTCCTAACATTGGTTCTAAATATAAAGAAAGCTTGCAAGCTTGTCACCCTATATAGGCTATTCACCTTTTTAAAAGCTTAGTGGGAAATGTAAGCTGAGACACACACTCTGATTTAGACCACTTGGTGTCTGATGGAGCTGATTTTGACAGCCTGAGTAAGCCAGGTGGGCTTGTCCCCTTTTTCTGTCTCCCCCACAAAATCTTTTCTCCAATGTCATTACCAACCTGATAATTATAAAAGACTCATCATTGTTCTAAATTCTGGTTTAGATTTCTCATTCTTCATACCTTAAGAATGTATCCACAAAGAACTGGAAGCTAAAATTATTAAAGACAGTAAGTTTGAGGGAAGGTCGAGAAAACAGTCTTCTAATTTTGACAAAAGACAGGTCTAGTTATTAGAGGCCACACAGGGTCAGCATGGACACAGCAACCTTCAAGCTTATTACACAACCTTCTGTGACATGTTACTGGAAAGAACAGTAACAACCAAAAAGCAAGTAAAACAGACCAGTTGAAATTTCATGGGATTACTTGTGCTACAGAGAATTTTTCTGCTTAAATATATCAGCTGTCCTGTGCATATGCTCCAATTAAAAACAAGAAAAGAAAGAATTTTTTGCCATGTCATGGAGGGACAGACCAGGTAGATATGCTTCATCATACCCCCATATGGGAATGGCAACCTGAAGAGTTTGTTTGCCCAAAGGCCTGCGCTTGATCCTCCATCTCTCATTTTACTTCTGGTCATCACTCCTGCTTCCTCCACCTCTATGTGCACTGTATAAACCTTCACTCACACTAATTCAGGTTTTATCGAATCCTTCTCCAAGTTGATTCAATTCACTGATATGGTATTAAAAATATTCAGTTTACTCTCAAGTGTTTTGTGTGAGTGTGAGTGATAGGGAAAAGCAGAGTTGGTAGCTCTTCTCTCTTTTGGGAGCACTGAGTCATTAATTAGTCTAATGTCATAACACAACTTCAACTTCATCATTTTTTTTCCTTGATGGTATTAGATAGGATAATTTTGCCTTCAAAATAGTGAAATGATTTACTTCAACGAAATTCAGTGGTGATAATAAAACATATCTGTGAAAGGCTGAATTCCTTTTGAGGTATAAGAAAATTCTCCCGGTTAAAATGAGTGCCTGTGAAATTCAGTAGTTAGTGCCCATGGAACCTCCAGAGGTAAATAATTGCTTAGCTGGGCTATAGCCAACTGATCTACATAGGGAGAAGATAAAAAATCATGAACAAAAACACTATAAAAATACAGAAACAGACCTTGAAGAATCAGCCCTGGTAATACCTTCAAGGCTTTTATGAAATCTTGGCACAAAAATTAATTTAATATTAAAGGTTTCACCAAATTTTGTTTTAGAAAAAAGACATATCATGGGTGAAGACTCCATCTCAGCTGTTTCATACTTTACTAACTAAAGCCACAACCCTATTTTGCTGACAGTTTAAATAGCTAAAGACTTAGAATTAAGGTTGAGGAAAATGTGGGGATGGATCCTCTAAAACAAAGAATGATTATAGAGTTCATCTGCTGCCATATAGGTGTCATGGTTGATGTGATGTACATCAGGTATTTGAAGAGATTATCCTATATAATTTTCTCTACTCTTAGCAATAGTGACAGAGGGGTGTGTGGCTACTATTGCCAGTCCCACATATTATTCTTTAAAATGAAGTTGGATGTAGTATAAGCTAGTATTCAGTGCTGCGATTTGCAAAGGCTGATGATTGAAAAGACCACCCATTCTCCCACTCTCAGTGGAGAGATGGGAGAGAAATCCATGGCTACGCAGATGTCTCCAGATCCTACGGTGAAATCCACAGATGCTGTAAGTCAAAGTTCACAGAAAGTTATAATGCAGTATTGAATGGAGAAAGCTATCCCAAATTCCAAAGCAGAGCTCTAAAAGGAAAAAAAAAAAAAAAGTGTATCACTTGTCATTGACAGGCTTTTCAACCTTATTTTGGAGATATTCCCATCATTAATTTTGAGGTATTAAATGAACAGAGAACAGCAGAATTAGCAATAAAAACCACTGGCAGTTGCTGAAGCCATAATTCACAGGCTGGCATATTAGTTGAACAATTGAAACAATATTTTAAATAAGGGATCATAACCTGCACTTGATTTAAGCAAACTCTCTGCTTTTTTAAATAGTTACTTAAATACGATTAATTATTAAATCCATATTTCTTTAGGATTAAAAGCATCTATATCTAGGGATGTTTGTCAGCATTAGCATAAAAACAGCTGGAAATGGTGAACAAAGTGTGATTCAGTGACTGCATGCAAGTGTACCATGGTGTTCCACTTGCAACTTAACATCACTCACACTGTTTCTTTTGGGTATCCCATCTGTTTTACACCTATAAGTTGATACGAAAGAACATGAAGTCTCTTGATGGTCAGTGCTGATGGTCATACATATCCTGTATGTTTTGAAATACCACACAGGACTGGGAGAAGGTGTAAATTACCCAGAAACTGCCTGATTGGTGGTGCATGCTTGAAACAGCTGTAAGGGGTCCTGAACAAAGCACAGCAGTTGTAGTGAGAAAACTATTAGCATATGCATGAATAAGTGGGTGTGAAAATGCTGGCTATCAACATGCAGTGTGTACTGTATTCCAGCTGAGTAGGTGTAAAAAACATCCTCTTGACAGAGAAGTGTGAATTTCAGGGAGACAAGACTGATGAAAGCCAAAGATTTATATTTGTTTCATTTGTTTAGATAAAGGCCACATACTTTCCTGGTGTTGTTATGTTTTCCTTAATGGAGCTGTATTTCAGAAGAATTTTGCCCATGTTTAAGGCAAACAAAGCACGGAAGCAAACAGCAGAAAATAAGAGGATTATAACAGAGAACCTCAACAAGCTTTGAACCACTTCTTTGGGACCACAGATGTAGTTTGGTCACCTTTCTCAATGCTCAGCAGAACTCCAATGTCTTCACCAGGCTACAAGAAGTCATGGCCCAGACTTAGAATCATAGAATCATAGAATCATAGAATGCCTAAGGTTGGAAGGGACCTCTAGAGGTCGTCTAGTCCAACCCCCCTGCACACGCAGGGCCACCTAGAGCACGTGGCACAGGGCTGCATCCAAGCGGGTCTTGAAGATCTCCAGAGAGGGAGACTCCACAACCTCTCTGGGCAGCCTGTGCCAGTGCTCTGTCACCCTCACCGTCAAGAAGTTCTTCCTTAAGTTCCCGTGGAACTTTTTATGCTTCAATTTGTGGCCATTTCCTCTGGTTCTGTCAGTGACCACCAGTGAAAAGAGGCCAGCCCCATCTTCCTCATTGCCTCCCTTGAGGCACTTATAGACACAGATCAGATCCCCTCTCAGCCTTCTCTTCTCCAGGCTGAACAAGCCCAGCTCCCTCAGCCTCTCCTCACAGGGCAGATGTTCCAGGTCCCTGATCATCCTCGTGGCCCTGCGCTGGACTCTCTCCAGCAGCTCCACATCCCTCTTGTACTGTGGGGCCCAGAACTGGACACAGTACTCCAGATGTGGCCTCACCAGGGCTGAGTAGAGGGGTAAGATCACCTCCCTCGACCTGCTGGAGATGCTCCTCTTAATGAACCCCAGGATGCCATTGGCCTTCTTGGCCACGAGGGCACACTGCTGCCTCATGGTCAACCTGTCGTCCACCATGACGCCCAGGTCCTTCTCAGCAGAGCTGCTCTCCAGCAGGTCGGTCCCCAGCCTGTACTGGTGTCTGGGGTTATTTCTCCCCAGGTGCAGGACCGTGCACTTGGCCTTGTTGAATTTCATGAGGTTTTTGACCGCCCAGTTGTCCAGTCTGTCCAGGTCCCTCTGGATGGCAGCACAGCCCTCTGGAGTATCCGCTACTCCTCCCAGCTTCGTATCATCTGCAAACTTGCTGAGGGAGCACTCTGTGCCTTCATCCAGATCGTTGATAAATAAATTGAACAGGACTGGACCGAGGACTGACCCCTGGGGCACTCCGCTCAACACAGGCCTCCAACTAGACTCTGCACCGCTGATCACCACCCTCTGAGTTCTGCCATCTAGCCAGTTGCCAATCCACCTCACCGACCACTCATCCAGCCCACACCTCCGGAGCTTGTCCAGGAGGATGTTGTGAGGGACGGTGTCAAAAGCCTTGGTGAAGTCAAGGTAGATGACATCCACCGCTCTTCCCTCGTCTATCCAGCCAGTCATCCCATCATAGAAGGCTATCAGATTAGTCAAGCATGATTTCCCTTTCGCGAATCCATGCTGACTAGTCCTGAGCACCTTCTTGTCCTCCACGTGCCTGGAGACAACGGCCAGTATGAGCCGTTCCATCACTTTTCCAGGTACGGAGGTGAGGCTGACCGGCCTGTAGTTGCCCGGGTCCTCCTTCTTGCCTTTTTTGAAGACTGGCGTGACATTGGCCTTCTTCCAGTCCTCCGGCACCTCCCCCGTTCTCCAGGATCTTTCAAAGATGATGGAGAGCGGCTCGGCTACGACATCGGCCAGCTCACGCAGAACTCTGGGGTGCATCCCATCGGGGCCCATGGATTTGTTGGCATCGAGGTGTCTTAGGTGCTCTCTGACCCAATCTTCCTCTACCCTGGGCAAGTCTTCCTTTCTTCCAGCTTCTTCTCCTGTCACTAGGGCCTGGGACTCTACAGGGCTGCCCTTGGTAAACACTGAAGCAAAGCAGGCATTCAGCAGCTCTGCTTTTTCTGTGTTCTTCGTAACTTTGGTTTTTCAATTATATGCACCTCCAAAGGTTACCACCAGAGATCAAATCAGTCCATTCCTTTGCTGGTGAGCATAAAACCTGCCCACTGAAAAGAGACACTTGAAAATTCAACTCTTGGTACTTAAGGTCATTTCATATTTCAGCCATTCATAGTTTATATTTATTTGAAAAATTGTGTTGCTTGGCAGTCTTTCTTAATAGCAATATAATAGAATTGCAGCAGGAATTTAATGGTGCACTATTACACTTCAGGGCAACCACAGCACAAGTGTATCAATCTGGGATGAGTCAATGGTGAAGCAGCAATATTGAGGTCATATTTTTCCTCTTCCTGTACATCACTTGGACAGAAGTATAGAACTTACTGTACTTTTGACAGAATTGTAAAGATTTTTTTCCAGTGATCTTGTTTTTGCTCCAAACAAATTTCTGTATCTCTTCCTTGAAGCTTTGCAGTACTATTCTATTCTGTTCTTAGTCAGGGTCCATCAAAATGATATTAGAGGAGGTTTCAATGGAATAATAAGTGGTATTATGGTCCATCTTGTTTACTTTTTATTAAAGACGTCCAACATATCATTAAACTTATTTTGTTCCACAGACACAGTGAACATCCGTTTGACAAAATGCATCACGAAAAACAGTTTGGTTCAAAAACATATTCTACATATTCTATTTATCTAACCAGAATCTAAGGTCGTGTCATTTCTTCTGCCAATAAACCTTAATTCTGCAGCTGTAGGTCTATAAGACTTCAGATGAGAGCAAACAATTCTTATTCATGTTTTGGCTGTATAGATTTTTGCTTCACTAACTCTTCTAGGAAAAGAGAACTCTCTAGTTAAATTCCCCCAAAAATCACAGATACACAGAGATCTTCAAGATTCATAAATTAAATTATCATTCACTGGTCTGTATTTAGTTGTCAAATTTGAGGAAACAATCATCCTGAGTACAGAAAGAGATGAAGAGGACACACTTTGGACTCTTAAAGATTAAGATCCTAGACATATATCTTGCTTAAAACTTAAGAGACGGCCACCCTGCCTTCTTTTCCTCTAGCCCAATTATCCTTGCATACTTGCTGCCTAATCGCTGAGCTTCAAACATGAGAACACATAAATACCTGGACTAAAGGTGATTATTGCACTCTCCTGACTTAGCTCAGTGAATATAATTTTTATTAATACACATCTATAGGCTTTCTGTTGACCTGACAGTGCAGCACCTCCAGACTTAATATCTAAATGATATTTGTGTAACCAGCAGTAGCTTGTTATGTTATTTCAGACTGAAGGAGGTCATACTGTTCTATGTTAAGAAAACATAAATGAGTTGTCCCAAGCAGACTGGAATTTGAGGGGAAGGAAACTCCCACCAGGAACATCATATATCTCTACACAAACTTCTTGTAACTCCATCCCACAGAATGAGGGGAAGACAGAAGCTGTCAGTGTTGTGACACAGAAGAAGCATTAAAGCAAAGAAAAGGAGATTCTAATAAGTCTTCTGAATAACAAATTTGGTTGTAAAAGGCTTTTCTGACTTAATTTGGACTGTTTATTAGTACTCTTGTAAGGAACTCATAATGAAAAACAGATTATGCTTTGATTAGACAGTTAAAGCATTAATTAAACTACTAATAAAGGCTTAGCTCCAAATATAGTGTAATAATGTTCCCTTTTGCACCAACAAAACTTAGAGTGTAATACTATGAAGCTGAAAGAATTTGGATCTGCTGTAAGACAAAAATTATAAGCAATTTTGTCTACTTGACAAATGAGTCACAGAGCATAAAGGCAAAGAGAAACTCACTTTTTTTCCTGTCATGTTCACATATGGAAGTGGCTGTGCTGCCACATATGAATGACTGTGTTGCATTGGGTATTCAATTCCATCTGTAAATACTGAGCTGCACATATGCCTAATGCCTGAGCTACTGAGTCACCCCAAGGTGGTGGATCAGGAATGCCTATTTATGAAGGAAGCAGGAATGGTTCTGGTTGAAGGGGCCTTCTGGAGGTTATCTAAGCTTCCTGCTTTAATCAGGACAAAATGAAACAAGTTCAGTCAGGACCTTCAAGCCAAGGCCTGAAGGATCATATATAAGTCTGAACACACTTAGCAAAAAAGACTGGCCAGTATTGCAATCATGAGGAAAAAAAAAAAAAAAAAAAAAAAAAGAGCTTTAAATTCTCACAAGTCCATACCAAATCCCACAAATGTCTCTGCTTTCACAGATGCTGAAGTTGTTAAGAGGTTTTGTTTGAGAATCACAGCCTTGGACATAAGGGTGGAAATTGTGCAGACAAATTTTGCCTCAGTTTACATACATTTCTTGAGAATTTGGTTGCTTATACACTGTGCAGTGATCAGAATAAATTAACAATAATGATAACAATTTGTAACAATGACTATAATTAATGAAAAAAACATATCTGAATCTGAACAAAAAGGGGATTTTGATGGGTAGGATAGCAGTTTCATACTCTGCTTTAACAAAGGTTTGTACAGGATAGCTGGGAGAGAAAGAACAACATGATGTTGCTAAAATAATACTGAAGTAGACCTCATAAAACTCAAAGTAAAATTTTCTAGGTGGAAGAAAGTCAAGAAATGATAGAAAAGACTTTGAAAAGAATATGTCACCAGTGATTAATCTTTTGATTTGTAGCAAATCTAACTTCTCAGTCCTGTGGCAACCAGGACTGTTGTGTCCAAAAAGAAACAAAATTAAATAAAATGCAAAGATAAATACTGCAATCTCTGGGAAATTCTAATTCCTGCTATAATGATCTCCTTCCCTCCTCTCTTCCAAATGCCATCCCTAATTCTGTAGTACATCATGCCATTACAAAGACATGAATTTAATTAAATGTCTTCTGTACCTGGAACATTAATAGTCAATACATAGTAAACATCCAATGTGTCCCAATCTGAAGTGGGGACATTATGTTTCAGAGAGATCCATCGATCTAAATGGTAGAGTTGGTCATCTTTTGTGAAAAGAATCTTTCAGATAAAGTTACTTGATTGTTTGAAGGTGCTTGTCCTTTGATGTTTCAGTCTCAATTATTTAGGTACCACAGAGCTGAGCATTGTGTATCTGCCAAAGTCACATTTAAAAAGCTCAAATGGCTAAGATGTCATGTTTTGTTCAAAGTCTTCCAGTGACTGAAATTAAGAGAAAAGTCCTTTCATTTTAGTGGCTCCTAAGGCTCTCTCAGCATCCACTCTGTTGAGCTTCAGTGTGACACCATTAAATGCTAGCTTGCAATTCAAGTACATTGTCAACAGAGCAGATGGATTCTAACTAAGGAAGTGGTATTTATGCTTATAGACAGTTGAAAAAGCAAACAAACAAACAGCCCCTCCAGCCTCTGATGTCTCTTATTAAGGGAGAGTATTCAAATGTGTGGCTGAAAAGTAGTTGTACTGATACCATAACCTTTAATAATTCAGTCTTTGTCTGCAGAACGGTATAAAGGCAAGTGTTCACCTGTGCTCAATTTGCTACAGCTGAGGAGAGGGTAAATCCATCAATGATGTGTCATGCTGCTTTCTCTTGCTACTAACCTATTATTGATTATTGCGATGCAATGGCTGAGCCAAGCTGCCCTATGATAGTTCAGCATGTCGACAAGATCTGGCCAGAGACCAAAATACAGCACCCAGACATCAGTGAGAGATCACCTTTAACCAAAGCAGTTGAATAGAGTTAGGTGGCCGAGAGATGAAAGGAAAGATTTGCAGGTGGTATTTCAGGTGCAAAGGCCTAAGCTGAATCCACCTTTATGCTCTTAAATGAGATAAGAAGCTGAAGTACTCTCAGTTCCCTTGATGCTACTGGAGAACTATATGAACTGCCAGTGTGTTTCAGATCTTAAGCGGGATAAATTGTAATTTCAAGTTTGTTGTTGTTGCTTTCAGATATAATAGTAAGATGTTAATATAATTATTTGGGTATTATATCTGAACTTAAGAACGTAAAGTTCAATTAACTTGATCTTTGCTTTTGATTGCTTCTGAGAGCATAGAATAGGATCTGTTCCCCGGGGGGGGAAAAAAAAAAAAAAAGCCACGGAAGGAAGATAATGTGAAGAAAGAAGTAAAAAGAAAGTCATGTAGAAATGGTTAGAGGCAAAACTGGAGAGCAGAAGGTAGACTGAAAGACATGCAAGTATAGCTTGTTCTTTAGGACTGAAACCAACTCTTCTGAGTGTTGGGGAAAGGGTGGAAACATCTCCAGAAGGACAGATTATTCAGTCACCACCTGATGCAAGGGTTTTGGTATTTTCTTTGGTATCTTGATATCTTCGGTATCTTGTAAACAGCCACTAGATGGACCACTGGCATGAAACAATACGGAAATTAAAGTATGAGGGCATGGGATAGTGCTTGGCTGTAGTGAGCAGGATAGGTCAACAAACTCAAATTCTCTAATGTCCCATCCCACTCCATTTTCATGTGCAGGTCTCTTTGCTGTCATGCTTGGTGGATATGTGGGTGAAAAAACAAGGTTTAAGGCATAAATGGGTAGCGTATTGGACCCAGGCATTTGGAACCAAAAGTATCGAACTCTGTGTATTAAATGACAAGCAGCTGAAAGTATGAGAAAACTGAGTCTTCCAGAAGTCCATTTGTCACAAGCAGTGCTAAGGAAAATTATCTAAGTAACTTTTAGTCAGTCTATCTGATTCTTGACTCTCTCTGCAAGAAAACCACCAGCTGCTGGCATCTTGTAGAGTAATTATCTCCTGTTCTACTATGGTTCAAAGAAGTACTCTCCTTAACAGAAGTCTGTTTGTTTTGTTTTTGTTGACAGACAAAAACAAAACAAAACAAAAATGTAATTGTATTTCATTGTCAGATACAAGGTGGTTTGGACACAACTTCAGGAAAATTGGGTTACAAAGATTGTTAATGGGAGTGACTTAAGCAGTCTGAGAGTCTCAAGACTCACTATAGACATAGTTAACAGCCTGACATTAGGGATGGCCAACTTCCCTGCCTCTCTCAAATGAATTATTTTTACTTTTATTTCATCTTTTCACTACTAGCTTCAGCTCAAAGACACATCTCTAACCCTCCAAAAAACACAAACTTATTCCCATGTTGATTTCTATGTTCCTGGGTTTCTTTTGTGAAGGCAGATATACTTTTTTTTCTCGATTTCTGCTTGTCTTTTTTACTTTTGTTTTTAATCAATATAGACGTTGCTTTTTTCAATCCATAATTACATTTCCTACTATTTTACCTCACAGGCAACAAGGTAGCTGTTTCCATTCACTTGCTTTTGTCATATTTGAAAAGTAAAAGATTCAGCCACTCATGCAATGAAGTAGAAAATTTCCCATCTTTATTTTAAGGCCAAGACTTGGCTAAATTTCTTGTCCAAGAAACCCCATAGAAATATTCAGCCACAATAAGACTCACTGTTCTGCTTTTCAATGCCTTGTCCTTACAGAAGATTCACTCATCTCTGTAAGAAGTTATTGAGAGAGAAGACTGTAACACAACCATTTAGGCAGCTGATTTAATTTGTTTGATTTTGTTGGTACACCTGGTTATAAGGAATTAACTTTTGCTTGAAAACAAAAGCGGGGGAGTTTAATTAGCTTGACTTTTTCATTATGTGGAAGGAAAGGAAAGGTATTAACTTGGTTTTGACTTCCTTGGAACCTGAGATAATATAAAAGTGTATACCAATTAAAAAGAAAGATGGACAGTAAAAGTTCCTCCAAGGCCTTATTTTAAGCAACGTTATTAATTATCACTATTTAGTATAGCACAGACAGGAAGGTAGTTGAAGTATCCACCCCATAGTGAATTAGATGCACTGTCTAAACTGGATGTATCAAAGCTCTCATTTCAGATACCTTCCCGCAACAATATGTGTTATCTTTCAAGGGAAAGAAAAGACCCTATTTTTGCTAATGAGACAAAGCTGTGAGTCAATATAGTTTTTAATTAATTTTTAGGAGGAGTTTTAAAAGATTAGTGAGAAAATAAAGAGAAAGGAATCTGAGCAGGAGGAGAAAAGCAGTAGGAAAAAAAATAAGAAATAAAAAAAAGAAAAATCTAAGCTAGCTGGTAAGCTAAAGCGACTTTAATTTTCCTGGTTTATTAAAACATATTCAAGTCTTTGATGGTCTATGAAATCTGGTATCCCATCAATTATGATCTCAAAAGATTTCTGAAACATTTTTTAAGCGAGAAGCAAGTAAATTATGGGTTTGTCTTTTAAAGTGTGTTTTATTATGTCATTACTTCAAATAATGTCAGTAACTCGGTACCAGTTTGAATGGTTATGGAACATTTGTAATTCAAGGGGGTGTGATTATCAGTGTATATTCTGGTATAAAAAAGACTTTAGCCAGATTACTTTTTATCGGCTCATGAATTTAGATGCAGTTCCTTTAGCTCCATAATGCAGCTGTCTGGGGGTAGATATATGCAGTTCTCCAGATTGGCTGCCATTGAAAACTTGCAGTGTGAAACTTCCGAGTTCAGGTTGGGAGGGACTCTACGGGTTCATGGGTAAAGACACTCTGCAGCCAAAAACTAGGGGGAAATATAATGATGAAAGTCAGCCAGCCATTTCACAACTGAGATTTGTTTCTGTGGCTCATCCTGTGGACAAAATGTGCTGGTCAACCACCTGAAGCCATCCAGTAGATTTAATGCATGTTTTAACTCCTTCCCCCAACAAACAAAACATGCACTGCCAGTGACTTGAAGCTATTCATTTAAATGCCAAATTCATTCTTTATATTTAATGTGCTTGCATTTGGACTCCAAAACCATTTGCAAAAAGTGAGGAGGGGGCAGAATCAAGGGCTGATAAAAATCATATTGCCAGCAATTTCCCAACCGTTGGAGATTAAATGCCACACATTCAGTGTACCCCTACATGACTATCACACACAGCACATTAATCCAGGAACTTCAAATGATTTAATTGGCAAGCTGCATGCTTCTGGGGGAAAAAAATAGTTTAATACTGCAAAAGTTATTTACATAAATCTGGGCTTATAAAAGATTGGCAATAATAACTTTTTTCATGAGAGAAAACATAAACCACACTTACAGTTAATGGAGATTAATATTTATATCATATATATATATATATAAAATATATATATATAAAATATATAGTATTTATATCCCGTATACTCTTCTATCAACAGAGCTGACAGCCTACTGACTAATTTGTTGGAGCTGGACTTTGTTGGCTGAACCATGTGAGTGAAAGGCTCTCTTAGTAGAACTAGATTAGGAAGGAAAGGGGAGGTAAAGGAAAGCCAGTTACTTGGCTTGTAGATCCTGAGAAGACCTTGCTACTGTAGGATATTAAGAGTGTCAGATAAGTTCACAAGACAGTTCAAGCATTGAGATAGCTGGTATTCTGGGATCTACTTGCACTTGCATTTCAGTGTTTATGGAAGAGTTGCTGAAGAATTCCCACAAGAGTTCAGAACTTGTTCAATATGTTCTAGTGCAGAAATAGCAATAAATAAATAAATAGTTAATGCTGAGTTTAACAGGACTAGGGTGGTCAGCAGTGTCCAAGTGGAATGCTTCACATGGGGAAAAGTCAGCATTTGGGGATTAGGGTGGAGAGTTCAGATCTTGGTATCTGTTGAGATGTCTCACTGTGCATCTCAGAAGAGCTCAATATCCATCCTGCTATGGAGATTACACTGTTAAAGTTCCATCTCAAAAACAAGTTGTATATCATGTACTTGGTCTCAGGTGAGTATGAAATTGTGCTGATGGCAAGTGCTTGGAATATTTTAAATACAACTCACAAGAATCCACAGAATTTATTTATACCAATACAAACACTGTTGTGATGCTACTGAAAGTGACTATACTATAAAACAAGTGAAATTTTTCCTTTTTTTTTAGTGATTTTAGTTAGTGTGGAAATGGTGCAAAAGTTGTAGGCAGGAACCAAGGGAAGGACTGGGCTGAATGAAGCTGTTAGATCTGTAACTGCAGAAGAGCTTTGTCCCTGCCACTTGTCCTCTAAAACTTTCTATGTAAATGCAGTAAAAGAAATAATACAAACCAGGGTATAGTTTATGTGCTGTAGGTAGAGTACTTTGCCAATGTAAAGTTCTATGTAAGTATCATTATTAGTATTATCAGGTGAGTTTCTCCTTGCATAAAAGAGAAAAATAGCATCAACGTAATTGTTGTATCCTGGTTACTGCGAGTTTTTAATTAATACACTAAGACTGAAGTTTAAGACAAAGTACTGCTATCTTTATTGACTGAATCTAGCTTTGCTGGTAGCCTACCCACATTTCTCAATGTGTTTTGTAACCCTTTGGCACAAGCGTCTGGGGTTTGATGTGCCTTGAATGTTTTTTCCTCCTTTAGTAGTCACACAGTTCAGAAGGCATTTAAGTCTTTGCTTAAATGCCAGCATATATTGGCAACTCACATTGTTGCCATTCCTAAAATTAAGCAGTTTGCTGAAGAGAAATAGTCTATTGAAATATATTCCACTTCTACAAAAAGTAGGCAAAATAGTGTCAAAATGTAATTCCTTATGCATTAATTATAATCACCTTCAAGTGACAATTAACATAAAATAAAATAGCCTAACATAACATAAAATAAAGCAATCTGGTTCTCCACAAAGTTATCTTGGTGCCATCTGCAGAGTAATGAACAATCACTGAAGCTAACAGCTACTTGGGTGAGAGGGTAGGAACATGGGCAATGCACATATAATTTCCCTAATAAATTCCAATTCAAATGAAGCTTTTTTTTTTCAAGTAAGCTATCTTTTAGGGGAATTTTTTTTCCTGTTACTCAAGTGATGGATTGAGTGAAACACAAGAAGGTCAAGTGATTTGCCCAGGGTTGCCTTCCAGTGAATAAAGATATGCACCTATTAAACAAACAACCCTAGGTAGCCTTATTCATTAAACATCAAGTATGACCCTTCATTTTGTTAAATGCTCCATGTAGCCGTGGTTAAATGACAACAAGAAATGGCTGAGCCTCAGCACTGATTGGCAGTGGGCATCAATCATTATTCTGGCAAAGATCTTTGAGATATGCTACAAAGTGAGCATATCACTTTGTAGCAAATCTGGCAGGTTTGAACAGGATTATTCCAGATTGGTTTACCAATATATGTCATGCCTAAAATCTCAACAAAATAAGAACTCGTCGCTGGTGCCAATCACTTGCTTTATGCCAATCCCACTTCACATCCTCTCTCGGATAGGCTTGATCCACACTAATACTCCAAATATATCAAACAGCATGACAAGGCGTCAGGGTTGAGGAGGAACAAATGGTGCAAAATGCCAAGAACAAGACTGGAGTCTGCCCTGTGTCATTTAGTGAATGGCCTGAGTGTTTTGTCCTACCGATCAGCCATCTCACTGGGTCATGCATCCCACAGCACTGAAAATAGCTGAATACAGCAAGCAAAAGCAATCATTTGAAATGCCAATTAGTGCAGAGACTCCCGCTGATTGAAAGAACAAGTACTCGCACAATCAATCTACAGTGATAATAGGGTGCAGGGTCCTCTTACTACCACATTTGAGCCCTACTGGGAGGTAGGAAAATATAAGAAATTTAGTCACAGAGGGAACAAATGTCATTCATGAGGTCATGTTGGAGTTCTGTGTTAAAGAGGCTTTGCTACTCCCATATGAGAACTGTAACTAGCAGATAAACTTCAGAAAAGGGCCAACCTGAAAGGTGAGAGAGGTTGCGCCGGCCTTATATGTAAAATTCCAGTAGGACTTTGCGGGTCAAGTTGAATAGCCACCGTGGATGGAGAAACACAGTTTATTCATCACAAAAGTAGACAAGATATAAATGAAATGTATACATATAGAACACATACATAACAGACAATAATAGAAAAAATATATATAAAAAAAGAAGAGGAACATGAGAAGCAGAAGTTAAAAGTAGTGAGGAGATTGCATTTGCAAGACAGAATAGATGTCTAAATTAAGGCACTGTCAGAATGCTAGGGCTAATAAAGAGCTCATGCTACATCGTTTCTGCCAGACCTGCCTAAACATATCAGCTGACAAGACATATATAATATGGTGTATATATATATATATATACATATATACACTACGTAAATAATTATTTTTATGTATATATAAATAATGTGTTTATATATTGTGCTGTATGTTTATATACAGTTTTAATATTTATAGAAAATATATATGTGTGTGTGCATATATTTATGTGTATACATTTGTGTATGTGTATACACATATAGTTGTTTCTGCCACAAACAACAAAATACTTTTAGAGAAAGACCCACAGTGGATCCAAATAAAGATAGAAACATTTTATAAATTAACAGAGAGATACTGAGAGATACACCAGACTTCCATGAGCCCTGGGTTTGCGGTACAACCTGCATGAATGCCCATGTAAATTTTTCAGCTTTCAGGAAAAGGGGATGACTTTCATAGTTCCAGCTTTTGGGAGAAATTATGCTCAAAAACTATCTTTACACAGTACTGCTCAATAGGCAATAGAGTAAGTAAGTAAGAAAAAAAAAGATATTTAGGACTGAGATTAATTTTTTGTTATGTGTTTCAGCAACATGTAATATAGTTGGATTATAATGCACTGTCCAAGCCTCCTGGATGCCATGAGAAAGAATTTAATAAATAATAATGAGTATTTGACTAACACAGACTTGAGATCAATGTATTGCTTTCATATGCAAAGCATGATAATTTATCAATATATTCTTCAAGAATTACTTTCTCAGTAACTACAATGAGGATGTGTCAGCTTATTCCTGCTGATGATCTGACCAGTTTTTTCAAGAGACTAAAAGTAGTCATTTTCTATTTGTTTGGGCTATTTTTAAATACAGTTTATGAAAATGTCAAAATAACAGTGCTAAGGATCAATACACCATATTAATAATAAACATAATTCTGTTTTTTAGTTGACATCTTTTAATGATATTGCAAATACCTCCAACAAGAGCTATGTCACTGGTCATCTTGTATATAAAATGGATTCTGGGAACAGACATCTTCTGAGTGCTTTCACATCTGTACTTTACCAGAGAAACTGGTTAGACCAATATTCAGATTGCCAAGGAGCAGCAAGAGCAGCTGCTCAACAAGGAAAATCAGCCAGAAGCTGAGGGTGACATCAAGAAGAGCAGAGCGGGTCCAGTGGTGGTGACCTGGTCAGCACAATCAGTGACCTCCCAGGCAAGCAAACAATCATGAGGTAGATCTGAGGGCAAGAGCAAGCCAAGTCAACACGTCCAGGTCAGGAACAGTGAAGTATGGCACAAGGATTCATGGCACAAGGATCCACGGCACCAGGACCACGGGCAAGAGTAAAGAGCAAGGTCCAGAGCTTTAATGCAGGTCCCAAGCTAGGGAATGGAGACCTTCTCAAGGCTTTTCTCCCAGCAATCTAATACAAGATTACATGGCTACACCATATCAGAGCTGGCTTGGAGTTGGGGATAGAGGGAAGAGGTTGCAGAGTCTGCTAGAGCATTTGGTCTTACATGTTAGTCTAATGAGGAATCCTCAGAACAAATCTAAATTCTTATTACTTCCAAACCACAGGTTTTCCTGTATTAATGAAAGCATTTTTAGACAGGCCTTGAAGATACATGGAGAATCTTGGTCCCCCCCCCTCTTGGGGGGACTCATACATCTCTCCTGAAGTAGTAATCACAAAATCACAGAACAGCTGTGCTTGGAAGAGCCCTCTGGAGATCATCTAGTCAATCTCCCCTACCCAAACAGGTCACTTTTAGAGCACAGATCTTACTGAACCTGTAGTGCAACCACTCCAACGCACAAGCAGATCTCAGTTAAGAAAGGTGCCCTTTGTATCAGGATATAGGTCGACTTGCCCACTCCACAGATATCCTTAAGTCAATCTCATAGACTGACAGTAAGTAGTGTGCAGAACAATGATGTTGCTCTTGAGCCCAAATGGGAACAATTCTTGAAAGAAGATAGAATCAGAAGGTAGAAGAAGATAGAACCTTTAGTCTGCCTGCAAATGTGCTGAATATTCACAGCTACAGACCAAGTTCCTCTGATGTTTGTTCCTGGTTGAAGGTTATCCAGAGAGTTAATCCCAGTATTTCTTTGCCTTTTTATTACTGTCAAAGGCTGATAATGTTTTTCATGACATACTGTCAACACTTTTGCTCAGTTCCTTTAATAAGGGCACCAGTGTGTCATCATTCAGTTATACCTGTCCATTCCAAAAGACCTGCTTCACTCGAACCCGGACAATACAAACCTAATCATGAAATGTCCTACATCATAGTCATCTTCTCTGTAAAGAGATGTACTTAAACATAATTCAAAGCCCAGTTTCCTTCAAATGTGGACATTGTTGAAGTCCAGTTTAAAAATTCCCAATCAGCTGGGACCCAAAAGGAGATGCCTACAACATCAGTGATGCCAGATTAAAGTTTTATTCATCCATTCATTCTTCTGGTCCTTTTCTTTTAAACTGTACATGTGCAACATTAGTATGCATCACTGTAAATCATATGTTCCTTTGTCAGGTGGCAATGAAAATGTAATAGTATCTAGGGAAAAGGAAAGAAAATTAAACAGAAAGCAGTCCTGCACATCTCAGATAAACAGAGACTTACTCCAGTTGTTTCATTTCCCACTGCATTGATTGACAAGTATCACATCAGCTCATATAGAGCTGAGAGATAAATCAGGAATGAAAAAAGAGAATTTTTTTCCCTGATTCTGTCCTATATATTTGACCTGTGACACATGCCCAAATTTTCTTCAAAGTTTTGGGACATGAACATCAGTTGCCTCCCTGAATGCATGAATATCTCGTTGAAAATAAGACCACTCACTTTCTGGATGAACAGTCATTCATTTTAAAATAGATCCCAGCAACCCTTGCCTGAGACTGTAAAGGAAATGTAAGCAATGTGAAAAACTGCATAGGGTAGCAATGAGTGGCAGAACTGTGAAAAGGAAGCAATCATCAGAAAGATTTCTGATATTATCTCTTTCCTGAGATTTGCTCAGGATTCATGTTCATCTCTCTCTTCCCCTACTTTCAACAATAAGAAAGGAGTATTAATGAATGGGAACATTGTTTTAGAACTTCTCTTATTTTAAAGAGGAAGGAAAGAAGGAAGGAAGGAAGGAAGGAAGGAAGGAAGGAAGGAAGGGAGGAAGGAAGGAAGGAAGGAAGGGATCAAGTTTGAATGGAAGCAAGTA
>VWPW01000939.1:73465-226819 GCA_013389825.1 Crypturellus undulatus | reverse complement strand
CAAAACTTAAAAAAAAAAAAAAAAAAAAAAAAAAAAAAAAAAAAAAAAAAAAAAAAAAAAAAAAAAAAGAGAAAAAAAAAAAAGGAAAAAGGTAAGGGAATAAATTATCTGTCTCCAACAATCTGATCAGACCTAACAAAAGGAGGGGTGAATGCAGAATTTGAAGAACATGCAAAAGGCAGGTTTGTGCCAAAAACACACAACAAGTTGCTGGAGAAACTGGGGCAAGGGAATCAGCATTTTCTGACATAGTCATTCATATTCATATCACACTCTTTGTACAGGATGACAAAGAGATGGTAACAGATAGAAGCCTCCAAGACAAGCTTAGAGTTTAGGTCAGTGGACCTCAAGTTTTCCATGAAAATCACCTTTTTCCTTCCATGGAAACATTGCTTTAGACAAAAAGTCCCCAGCTCAGTAAGTGTTCACATATAAAAATGCATTAGACATAGTTAGCAAGTGTGAAGGTTTGAAATTGTTAAGCCTGGCAAAAGAGGTGGAGGTGAAAAAAAATGTTTGATATCTTTAAGGGTGCTTCAAGCTGATTATGAAATCCATTCAGATAAAGATTAGAAGAAGACATGCCCAGAGGCAGAATTCATAATATACTTGAATGTTTTCTCCAGGATAGGCTTCTCCACAAATCAAAGTTGACCCAAAATGATCAGCCCCATGGATCTTTTTAAGTGAGAGGCAAAAATACAAGCACTAACATACCTGGAAAACAGACATTGCTCTAGCTGAAATTGAGATATTTCAATCTTTCTATGGCTCACTGTAGAAACATGATCCCACTCTGGTGGTCTATCATCTTAGCCAACTGTCTGCCAACTGACCGTTTATATTTGCTCTGCTAATTACTTGGGTCTGCTAATAACTCAAGAAGTATTATTATTTTAGTCATCCTCTGTACACTTTATATTCAAAGGCAAACAAACAAACAACAACAAAAACAAAAGCCATAAAGAATTGTTGTTTTCTCAACACAGAGTGGCTACAGTTCGAACTTGTCCTTCCTAGAAGTTTTGTGGATGGCTTTGCGAGCCTTTTTGCTGTTGTTTTAAATTAGAAGATCTCTTCAACTTAAAGTCCTATGCTTAAAGTGACCGGAAGCAAGCAAACTACTTCTGCCAGTGTCATGAGCACCTTGTGTTTTAAAAAGTACAAATAAAAGTATCCAGAAACAGATACCTGCGTATAGTTATGACCACATTCCTTCCTGGGCTCCCCTTCCCCTTGTTTAAGAGATCTGAGTTTCTTCTTAGTGATATCTAAATGACCTCTGGTCAATACTAAACCAAAGGCATATCTAATGGCATCCTACAAATACCCACTGCAAGAATATTTTGATAGCATTTAGAGCACTAAGGCTGAAGAAATACTTGCAAGATTTAAACCTGGCAAATGCAAGGTTTTGACATTTTCTTCAGAGAAGAGCCCGTATATTGGATATACCCTATAGACTCAGCCTTTAACCTACTGCTACCATGAATCTGCCAGCACAGCCGGAGAATCAACATTGGAGTAGTTTTGAGCAATCAGTTGACTGTGTTCAGTAAATTTGATTGCTTCACCATTGCTGTACACTTTAACTCTGAGCAGCATAGGGTTCAAAGAAGCTCTGGACCTGCAGCGATTTCTAGTTTTTTTTTTTTTTTTTTCAAGAGTGTCATCTTTTACACTACACATGTAAAACTTGCCAGCTCTTATGAGAATATTGGCTATATCAACATTGCCTGGTGGGAGTATCATTAACAGCACCCTCAGCACCAGCCTACCTATTTGCCCGTGCAAGGGCCCTGTGCCCTAGTTTATCACTGGGCTTTGTGCTTCAGCCTCTCTGTTCGTGCAACAGAAGACGATATTTGCTTTCCTTGCAGGACTTTCTCCAAGCTTAATTCATCAGTGGTCTGTGAGGAACCACTGTGAGGGAGTTATTGCAGGGATGAGTACCTCAGAATGGCCTAAATAATTTATCCCTTGCTTTCTCTTTTACCCAATAGGCTTCTCTTTAATATGCTTGCAGGCCTTTAAAGTTTGGGAGCACACTACTCGCAGAAAGAAAAAAAAAATTACAAAGAAAAATGCATAATGTATGATAATGTTGAAAGTAGCAAGAATTAAAGTAAATGGTCTGATATAAAAAGGGTTTCAAACAGGATTAATAATTCTGCAATTTGTTATACAAAGTCAATTTTTCCACTTCCAGAGCTAAGTTGCCTGGTGGGGTTTATTGGCTCACTCATTATTAGGTATATATCACTTTTATTGTTTCACATTTTTATGTGTTTATAAAAAAAAAAAGACATCATTCATGAATAAAACATTTTTGCTCTAAGCTGCCATATATGGAAGTTGGTCTGAGAGCCTATATCCTCTTTTATTTGAAAAGAGATATACATCTATGTATTTATATATTTATATGGCAGATGTACATTAGGGGGTTTTATGTGTATATTCCTGTGGACATATATACATATGTATATATGGTAATATTATAATATACATATGCTAATATTGCATATCCTATTACTAGTCTTTGAAAAAGGCCTGGTGATACAGAAAATATATATATTTTTTTTCTTATAAACCTTCCAGAGCCTGCCCTCTTTTGCACAGCCTGGCGTAATCTGGATGGCATCTTTCATAAATGCCAGCTCCCTTTCCCCTTTCTCTTATCCATCAGGTTCCTTCCCTGATCACATCCACGCTACTAAACCCTGGTTCCTCTCCTAATCTGTAGCAGAATGGCTCCTATCCAAATGTCACCTTACAACACTAGACATGATTGAGCATCCAGGCAGCAGCCAATGTACTGCTACAGATGATGTGAGGAAATGTTAGCTTGATAGATAATAGTTTTATTTTTGGTCTTCTTAATCACTCTGCACCTGGTAGGAGTTTGATATGAAGAGGTAAGTAGTATCAGGAGACAGATAGAACTTGATGGGGAGCATTTTTATGTAGGGATTTATTTATTTATTTATTTACTTTGAATAGTTGGGTGAGAGGACTTTTGTGGGTGTTTTTTTTGTAGTTTTGTTTTTTTTATTTATATTTTCAGTTTGTGAAAGATAATCCACTGTCAGGTTTGGGCTGGAGTTCCAGAGCTGATTAAAGGAAAAATTATAAATTGTAATTTCAGTTGATTTGCGGGAATGAATGGGGCTTTAAAAAATGAAGTTCCTAAGGAGAAGTCAGCCTTTGACCCTTACTCTCTGTCCTCTTTGGCGGCAAGAGGTAAATCACACTTGCTGACTTCATGACACATTTAACTCTGCAAATGCTTCATAACTGGGCTGCGATTATATGGTTATTGCTGCATATGTTGTCAATAAAATGATTACCTCGAGATCCCATAGCTCCAGAGAGGAACCCCTGCAGCATATACACCACAGGGCCATTAATGAGTTGCATGGACACCTCCAAAGACATCAAGAACAGAAACTAGAACAGGGAACACATTTTGAGAAAAAAGACACACCTGCTTAATAGAGGATCTACAAGGGTAGGGAGAAATGCAGCAGTGTCACAGTTCTCCGGGCCTGAGCAAAAACTTCCACACTGGATTGCACAGTTATTGTCAAACAAAGGTCATATCAAGGTCAAAGAGAACTTTGTACAGTTAAGAACTGTAAAATTTGGACATACTCTCCTCTCTTTAATTATTGAAATTAGCAGGTGTTGTAGCTACAAACAAAGGTAAAGCAGAACTCAGAAATTATAAGAGAGGGAGGACTATGTCCTCTGCATATGTTCCAAGTCTGTTTGGAAATACCTGGTCTATGTAGTCAGCTAGAAAGAAAGAGACTACTGTGCTGGTAGTTAAGTCCAAGACCATCCATGTTCTCAGGTGTCTTCTCTCCTATATCTCCACCGTGCGCTGAACTTCAAAGTTCAAGCAAGATGTGATCTAATATATCATTAGGTATCCACTGCTTAGACTTTCTTCCACACAGTCCCTGCAGCTAGGTTAACCACGTGAATAAACAGCATGTGGACCATGTGCTTTGTTGTACTTTATCATAATCTCAGTGCTGTTAACCTCATGGTGAGTATCCAGCGTTAAAAAATAAGCAAGCAATTCACTGAGCAAGTAGACTACCCGAGATGAAAGTGGAGAATCATCAGTGTTTTTACTTGCTCCAAAGAACAGTTAGTAAAGTTTGTAAGTAAAATGAGTGAGACACTTATTTGTCCTTGAATACTCTGTATGTTTGGAGTTGGGCCGCTCATAGCATAGCTTTTTCATAGTGCATTGGTCCCTGCTTGGGCTGCTGGCTCTTTTTCTCAGACTTCAAACTCATTATGTACTCACATAGAGTTTAGACATTCATGGCAGCTTTGGGTATTTCTCAGCATCTACTAGAAGACAGGAAACTGCCTGAAGTTAGATGTTGCCTCTTTTAGGCCTTTTTGAGGATCCAATTATAAATGATTTGATTGAAATCATGCAGAAAGGCTGTTGCAGAGTGCAGAGCTGAACCCAAATCTGCAGAGTCCCGGGTTACTGCCCTGACTCAGCTTTCCTCCCACACGCTGTCCCTACCCCTTGCTGCTCCTGGCATCACTTCTTCCTTTCTCAATGCCAAAGGAGGAGGGAACGCAGAGGAGAGCCAAGTCCATCAGACCCACAGAACTCAAAAACTCTCCAGCAACAAGGGGGTACTTAGAGCTACTCCTCTGGAGCAGCTTTTTGGGTTGCTTTTCCTTGCCTTATTAGCACAAAGGAGCTGGAGTTGAGGCCTTGGCTGGACCTCAAAGTATGGTATGCATGAGACTAGAGCAAGAAGTGAGCTGCTTGATTGCTCCCTGCAACAAATGATTACCTGGTTGTTGTACAATTTTGCTTGCCTGTTATTCAAATGAGCTGAAGTTAAACTGCAGCTAGACAAAGGACTCCCAGGCTATGCAATTTTTCATCACAGAATCCATCAAATCTCCTTTTTTTTCTTTTTTTTTGGGTAAAATGAGAATCTCTGAAAGAATCACATATCACACGCAAGTTAACATCCTGAGATCTAAATTCATCCCTGTAGTTTACCCACTGACTGCAGCGCAGAGCTGTAGCAAGGATGAATCGGTCTGGAATATATATGTTGAATATTTAATGCAAATACAACATGCCATAAGTGCATGTCCTGCAGGTAAAATGCAATTATTCTAATTACACTGCAATTACTGTAAAGCTACAGAGCAAATTACCTGATTATTTGCATTCTGTGCTATAAAGTGTTCTTCAAATTCAGTCTCCAAACCCACACAAACCTATGTCCTTTGGATAGGAACTCCAAGTATTTTTGTTAATGGGCATTGCTTTGTTATGACAGGACTCAGTTACAGGGTAGTGACATTTTTATACTTCTTATTCAAATCTGTGGTTCTTTCTGCCTACTTGTTGGTGGCTATTCTTTAATTGTTGGATGCAGAGAGCCATTCACACAGTGCTGCATGACAGGGGGCTTGGATTTGCTGAAAAATGGCATGAGGTCATGCAATTACACAATGCAGTAAAGTCATACTTGCTCAGCAGTGTATTTTTATTAATTTATTTGCCTCAGAGATGGACAGGTGCAGTGTAGTTGCAGAAACATACCACAAACTCATGAAGTCTGCAGCCTATCATGGTGCATTTTGTGAATGTAGCACATTCGGTGCTTGGAGATGCTCACCCCATTCTACCATGTCAATGGCTGAAACATAGGAGGACACACTCACACCACAGCAGATGGTGAAGAAAAATCCCATCAGATAAGGGGGGCAAGTCACCTGAAAGGAGAGCAAAATCACACCGTTCGCCCAGCTAACAGGCAACCTCAATCAAGCCACTTCTCCAAATATCAGGGGGAATGTGACTACCTTTCTGTATTAATCTCTTTGAGACATACTGAGAAGAGCTACATGACAGTAAGGCCATGTAATAATTGCTATTACATGCTATTACATGTAATATATAAAACAAAAATAATACATTTCTGAAAGTTCTATCCCCAGAGATCAGTTTTTTTTCTCACCACTCGCTCTCAAGTGGGAGAAAAAATGATTACTGTTATTGAGCAGGTATCATGGATCCCCTTCACCCACCTCTTTCTCTGTCTGTGGCTTAGTTTCATTCACTCAACAGCAAAAGCAATTCAATTAGCACATCAAGCCATCATGAAGCTGAGGTCTCTAAGGTGTGCTGCAGACAGTCTTTAAAGATGGCCAGTGCTGCTGAAATGAATGTCTTTCTTATTAATTTGGGAACACAATGGTTCCTCCTGACCCTTTAGACCCTGCTTTTTATTGATCAAAGTATGTAGGCATTTTTTACCTTGGGCAGACACTTGAACATGAAGGCTGTTTCCTAAGGCAAGCTTGGTTTTATTGGAAGGATGAAATAAACTGTAAAACCATAATCAAAATGATAATTCACATACTAAAGTACAATGAGTTATAGGCTGCTGGGTTTTCATTTTTGAGATGAAATATGAACTACGTATAACTCTTTGTCTTCTAGTCTGTATTTAAACATAACTTTGAATGTCCTTTTCAAAGTCAAATATTTTTTAAATACTTTGAAGTCCTGCAGTACAAAGATATAGTATCCATCTCCGTGGAGTTCCTGGAGATTTGCAAAGTCAGTCGTGCCATGCAAATAAAATCTTGATATCAAATTACAGACAGCATAGGTGACATTAGTGGTAACTGAGATTTCCCATCACTTCCTGATATGAGAGGGTACTGTTTTCTTTGTGTCAGTAGTGTATAATTTTTCATCTGTTTTAACTTTGTCAAAATTAAAATTTCTCTTTTTCCTTTTTTTCTCCTCATTGAGTGCTTATGGCTGACTGCTTTCATTTTTATTTTCTCTTATATGAAAAATCACCTAAAATAGTTTGACTGCCTCTTTATTAAATAATTGGAAAAATAGTCTGATTCTGTTATGTTACAAATATATATATATATATATACGTATACAATGAGGAAACCCTGTCCATGCTATATTTAACATTATAACGGTGATTGTGTCAGTGTGCCTCTTTTCATATTCCCTGAAAGCTGACTGATGCACAGGCCTTGCATTTCCCATGTGGTCAATGAAAACCGACAATTTGTTAGCAATTATTTTCTGAAGGTTTTTGTTTGTTTGTTTGTTTTTCCTCGTCCCCTGTATACAACTCCCCCGTGCTGACTGCCTGCTGTATCACATTCCCATAAAGTTTCATATTTGTTCTTCAATGGTTAAGCAGGACTTGCTGTGCAATTGCTCTCCTTAGGCTTCTGGATCATTCAAGAGAGGACTAAAGGGAAACATGAACAGTTGACTTTGGAAAGGAAAAGTACATCTTCAGGTAATGAATAATTATGACACCAGATATTTATGAAGCAGCAGAAGAATGTCATTTTTCTTACCATTCCTTGAAAATTGTCTAAATATATCTATATTCAACAAGTTATATTGAACAAGTAAGGCAAACCTGTACATGAGGTAACATTATCTACGTTTTAAAGATGAAAATGAGACTAAAGGAAGGTGATGTACTTTGTAATACCAGTCATGTTTTGCTTTAAAATATTTGGAGGATGAATATACTATTGAGTGGGTTCCAAGATTTCAGCAAATGCATAAAAATAGGCAAAAAGCACAATTTCATAGTAAAATGAGGATCTGGACACATTTCATTTGACTTGTTATAGTTCAGAATTAGGTGCAAATATTTCACAAAATCAGATTTACTCCCAACAAGTAGCTGCCCAATATATACCTATACCCAATATTACCTATTACAGTTACTTTGAAACATGAGACTTAGAAATGTGAGGCCTACTTCTTTAGTTTTCTACGACATAATTACTTAATTCAAAAGCTAATCTATTCACCACTTATCAGATCAAACTGCATCCCTCCACAGGACTGAAAAAAGTTAAACAGGGCCTTTAAAAGATGTTTAGCAATTCCTTTTTTTGTATATCTTAGCTAATGTTTCTATATGTGATGTAGTGATGGGAGGAGTTATAATAAATCTTCCCACCCTTTTATTCCCAAGTTGGTTCACAATTTATGTTCATTTGTCTCTAATGAGATGATTAGAGCTGAATCAGATCAGATTTAATCTGCAGTTAAACTGTGAAGTTATTTTTTCCCCCAAATGAGGCTGTAAAACCAACATCAAGCTCAAGTTACTATGTGTGATTTTTTTTCTACTTCAATATTTCACAACTGCAAAATAAGGCATCTATCTGAGCATGGTAAATACCGACATCTGGTATTCAGCTACTTGCAAACCTCACTAGTTGAAGAAAAACTATGTAAATATACAGTCTGATTGACAGAATTGTTTTTCAAGTATAAGGTAAAATTCTTAGAGTTCCACTTGAAATTCCCTCTTGCTGGTATTTCACTGACCTATTGCATTCAAAAACGGAATACCTTTGGACATTATAGAGGTCAATTAACTATACCAACTTGGCAACCATGTACTAATATTAGCTCCCTTCCTGCGGATGCATAACATTAAATACTAGACTTGACTTTATCAGGTTTGTTTTATTCACATGCCTGCATCAGTTAATCTCGTGCAAGTTCACTACTTGCTTCTCCAAATTTCCCCTGTTAATGAAGGATGCATGCCGGAACAGGACAACTGGGTCTACAGATATACCAGCTGCTGTAGCATTTCTGTCTGTGAACTCTAACTTACTCTAACTTAAAAGCAGGACAGATATTGTTGATTCACATGGCTTTATTGATGACCTCAAAAGATACTGTCTGAAGGTTTCTAATTTCAGTAGTAGATTTTCATCCGTGTCCTGTAAATGAATTAGGCAGGAACCACTGAGGATGTAATAATAGATACACACATACAAAAGTTGTTAGTGTCTATTTTGAGATATAATGAATCACGAGGCTCATATTTTATGTGCGCTAGTTTCCATGGCCAACAATCCACAAAGGAATGGCGCATCTGGGAAGAGATATCCATTCAAAACCAGGGAAGGATTTTAGCATCATTCTGAAGCAGGATTTGAACTCACAGCATGACATACTGACAGCTTTAAAAGCAACAATGGCCATATTGTCCAGCTGAGTCATAAAACCTGGCCATCAAATCACAATCCCTTGAGTCTATGTGATTTCTCCATAGTAAAAAATGCCAGCCTACAAGCTCTTGCTAGTGCAACTGATTGCAAGGTCACAGCCTTAGAAATCAAGGTTCTTGCAAACAAAGATCTAATCAAATAACCCAAAGTAACTATATTTAGTACTGTCCTTTCTGCAGCAATTCTATCATATTGTATTTAGAAGCATATAGAACTTGTATACTATGCAGTCTGCTTATCTATAGCTCACCCAGTGAAATATTATTAGTTTTCATATCTATAACTTTTATTGTTTTATCTTTGACAAAGTCTGAAATAGTACACTAGTGACATTTTTAAAAATTAGCCTTCTGCGTTTAAAGACCACTCATCATTTTCATCTATCATTGTTCTGGAAATGTCACATTGATTTTATCCTCTTTGCAATAAATGGTAACATCCAAAAAAACAAATAATAGTCTGACACTTCAAAATCAGCTGCCACTCTAGGATAGAGCAAAAATAAATAAAAGGACAATTTTCTTGAAGGACAGGAGATGAAAAAAAGAGGTTGAGAGAGTGAGCGAGAGAGCTTTATCTCTTTCTGGCAATATTCACAACAACCAAAATAGCAGGAATCCTAACTTTTTTTTTATCCTGTCCTACTGATATTATATGAATAGCAAATGTTATGCTGGTCAATGGAAATCCTTGCAAACACGCCGTAAAAATATTGTTCAAAATCCTTCCATATCTAGATTTACATGATAAAAAAAAAAAAAAAAGTCTCCTGTATCTCATGTTCTTTGGCAGCAGGGGTGCACAGGACAGTTTGACAAGCGGTGGCCAACACGAGGACTTGCTCTCTCAGACTTACCACAGTCGCTGCAAGATTTCACTCAGCGGGACTAACTGGTGGAGCCATACCCATATCCAGACCTGTGAGGGAAGAGGAATGGGAAAGTGGGGAAAGGCCCCCGCAAAGTGATTAGATGTAAAAGAGTTTGGAGCTGGCTGTCCACAGCTATGCAGATGGTGATGGTGAAGAGGAGCAGCATCAGTGGAGCAGTTTCACACGACTACGGAGCTCAAATAAGCACAAAGGGTATTCCTCAAGGAAGAAGGCTGGCTGACGCCACACGGGAAGAGAGGTGATATTCTGAACCTGGTGTGATAATTTTGTTTGCTGATTTTGTTTGCTTATCTTACAATCAGCAATCTAGTAGAAAATTAGTTTTTTTCTTCATTTTTGAAAATTTCTCTCTCAAAAGTGAGGAAATTCCACTGAGCTCTTGATTTGATATTAGGATATTTTTTTCATCCCTTTAAGTACATCTTCATCATAAGCACTGTCCTTCCTCTCTCTAGAAGCCAGACTCAGAGCTTGATTTAGCTTGTGTCTTGCCGCAGTTATTTACATGATTGCAAAACAGCATGTAAAACCTGCCATGATTTACGGTTAGCTCTGGGGACACCAGAACCAATGAAGACTGGTTCATAACAAGTATATGCCTTCAAGCTGATTGAGTTTTTAAACGGAATGAGACTGCAGCTGCTGCGTGCTGCCACTCATACATCCTTTCATGTCATACCACCTTCCCCCTAATGCAAGAAGGCTACAGCTTCTTTTGGCTCCTGCAAGCCTTGCAACAATAATTTCCTCAATGTCTTCTTGTTCCCTCACAATATATCAGTGCTCACTATGACCACTTGCTTCTTCTGCAGAAAAAATCTGATTTTTCCGTATCACTCAGCTCCCTTCCAGTTCTGTTTCCTCTCACTTACCAATCAAGCAAAGAGCAGATTAAGTATTGGATAATATAATATTAAAAATATTAGCTCGCTATAAGGCCCAACAGCTTCCTGGAAAGGGGAGGCAAGGAAGAGGGAACAATTCAGCACACACACACAATATGATCAAATCAGCTCTCTTTTCCTAATAAACTTGGGAACAATTTCCACTCAGGCACAAATATGATTTCAATTTAGCATTTCATCCTTACTCAGCAAAGCATGTAAACACCCACTTAATTTTAAGCAAGTGCTTAAATCCTATTCCAGTGGCACTTAATCAGGCACTAAAGTTAAGTATGTGTTTAAATGCCTTGATGATTTGAAGTCTAAACAATGAGCAAAGAAATGACTAACTGAGATTATACTCTGTCAAGAAAAAAAAATGCATATTGAAAGAAACACTATGGCACACCTTTACCTATTTCATGGCAAAAGATAGGACTTTGGATTCTTGGTGTATTTTTCTACAGCTTTTGATCTTCATTAAAACAAAATAACAAAGCAAAGCAAAAACAATCTGTAAGAAAACTGCAAAACTATGCAAAATAAATAAATAAATAATGAGGCATATAATATTTCAATCTATAATCACAATTTATGGAGGTGGTGTAGACTGTGGTAGAAATGTGTTAATCTGTCATGTACATGAACAATAAGGCCATGTCATGAACAATGAGCCTATAAAGCCCATTGCAGGATCGTAACGGGAAGAAAGGTTTAATATACCTATTATTCAGATGAGAAGATAACAGAGCAAGGCTCTTTTTTTCCTCTAAATTGAACATTGTGCCTATGATAAAGAGATGTTTCATCTCCTTCACTACTGATGGAATATGTTTTTGAGTATGTTCATATGGTAAGAATATTTGGGGAAGTATTCAGCAATAATATAAATGGCCATGTCTCCTACTCCTCTGTTCAGAAATGAAACAATTTTAAAATCAAAATATATTTTATGCACATGAGAAAACACCTGTATAGAGCATGCTTGTGTCCTCAGGACAGCAACACACTGACTGATTTTGTATCAATACTTCAGTTATAGCTTGAGGATATCAAAGAAACTTGAACATATTATATTACTGAAAATAAAGACATTCAAAAGTACTAATAAAGGATGAGAACACTTATAAAATAGACCATAAACATTCCAATTCAGGACATAAGCCAGTCAATAACCAGCAGGATTAGAAAGAAATACTCTGTGTGGTTTGATTATTCCATAAACCTTTCTTACAGAATTTCTTGTTCTCTTCCTAAAAAAGACAGTTATTGATACTGATGGGGGACTATTGGACTAGATATATCATCAGATAGAGGTCTGACCTAGCAATCTTTAAGCGAGACCAACAGCACAATTTTAGTCAGAATTTCGCACATGGTAACATTCATCTGCCATGAGTGTTATCAGGTATTTAGAACAGAAGGTCTGTCCACTAAAACTATTACTTGAGAGGACTTAGGGACTTAGTCACCTGTTAAATGTGCTTATCCAAAGGCAGATAAAACAACTCTCACTGAAGTAGTCAATATTCATATCCTCAGCTTTTTTTTTCTGTAACACTTAGGGGTTGTCTTTTTCAGATACTTAGATGCATAAGGATGAAAATAAGCTCTGAAGGGACACTATGCAGCTATTAAAACCAATGACAGTTAACTGCATAGAGGTTTAAAATTGGTTTCTTTTTTATACTTTTCAATCAGGCTAGGTAGGTATCTTTATATCCTCATGTAGTTCTTCTTAGGTGTCTGTTTACATTTGTAAAATGAGGATAGTAATAGTCTCTTTTCTAAACTATTTGATGTTTTTGAATCAGGGAGAGCAAAATGATGCACTCCATTCCAATCTGAATAGCATGAAAATTCTGTGTGACTCTCATCTAGATGTGCATGGTGCTCCCTGCATTCCTACAGGAGAATGCAGATTATTCAGATTATAGTATATATACTGCTCTTCTTCTATGCTTCCAGGGAAGTCCTGAAGCACAACATCTTGAAACAGTTACAGTTAAACTTATAGTAATCTTATCAGTAAGTGGATCTTACTAAATCTCACAACAGATTTTGATTTAAAACAAGAAGGGTGGGACGGAAAGAGAAACAAAAAATGTCAAGAAAAGGTATCCTGATATAGTCTAAGCTACTGGGTCATAAACTGGATCTTTCTTTGCTTTTATGTAACTCTCAGAACAACAGAAGTCCAATATTTGAGGCCAGCAGATGCTACCATAATAATTAACATTAAAGAAATTAAGTGTTTGAAACTGTCAGACATCATATCTCTGTGCTTTTCCCATTCATCTACTGCTGATATTCATAGGGGAAGCAAATGAAGCTTAAGAACTATCAGATTCCTTCTTGAATATCTCACGGAGGCTCGAACTTCATAAAGGAATTATCTTAATCATATCATCAAAGGAAAGGGCTTGAAATATGATCTCAGATGAAAACTTCGATGGAGGGAAGTATAGCATAAATTTCTCGGCACTCAAGCCTTGGAAATTACAGCCATGACTCTCTAACTCGGGTATTGGAAGGAATAATAATTACTATTTGGCAATTTATCAAAGTGAGGGTTCCACTGGAGGGAACGTCTTATTCAATTTGGGAGCTGAAATTACACAACTAGTGGGATATTAAATAACAGTACAAAGCAGGAAGAGTACGCAAGGAAAGTGATGGGATGAATCTGAAGTAAAGGTGAAGAACTCATTGAGAGTTAGCAAGACGATGAGGACTTTGCTTGCTTCTTTGTTTTCCAGTTAATACCGTTAGGTACTTCAGCAGAAAAGACTTGGTAGGATGCTGGCCCATCTTAACAGTTAAATAACAGAGCAGCAGAATAGCAAAAGCATTAGCAGAAGGCCTATATTGGAAAAGAAGGATTACTCTGACAGTGTGTTTTTTGCTGGATATAGGTGTTCACATCTGTGTTCACATCCTGATTTTGTCTCAAACTTTTGCTTGCAAAAGAAAATTCAATTAAATGTGTGAAGTGCATTACAGTATGAGTAGCTGCACAGTCATAATTAGATATGTGGTTAAGAGTGTGCTTGTCCTATGGCAAACAACTGGGATTGCATAAAGTAGTTAGGAAATTTAGATTCCCTTACATTTCCTGTTTTTGTTGTCCTTTGAAAGACAGTAGAAATATATACACAGCCAACTGAAATGGGTAGACTCTAGCTCCTGTAACGTGTACCTTAGTTGTCCCTTAATGAAGTAGAAAGGAATTAGTGCTTCCAGGAAGACTTCATGGGGAACTGCACAAGCCCTCAAGCAACCCAACTGAAATTCATCTGGCTTTAGCAGTGGATTGGACTAGAAGGAGCCTTGTAGGTCCCTTCCAACCTAAACTCTTCGGCCGTTCAAGGACTATTCATCTTCTCTAAAATGTCATTAATCTCACTTCTTCCCCTCACTAGTCAATGGAAACAGACCCTTCTGCAGTGTCTCCTGTTCAAATACAGTTAGCTGAGCTGGTTAGGTGAATCTCATAATCTGATAAAATGATTTCTTTGCAACTGTTTATTTAGATGTGCAAAAACAATCCTTATGTGAATATGAGGAACAAACTGCTAAGTGTGTATGATCTTTAGCATACAAATCTGGATTATAAAGACCAGTCTACCTTATGTGCCACCTTTCTTGACTTAAATTGATTAAAGTAGGGGTTATCTCAGTTAGGTAGGGTTTTGACGGTATAGGTATCTTTTGGAAAAAAAAAAAAAAACTCATGTTGACTAAGCTAATAATGAATTACATAAACTAGAATTATTTGTCACACAAATAGCATGGGATCATTGAAACCAGAATACCTTAAAATACAGCAGTGAATGGCTAAACCAGAAGTAAGAATGATTTTATCCTTCCATTGATATGTTTAGTTCCCAAATTTCCAGTATATTTGTTTCATCTCAAGCATATTCAGTGAAACTCCCAGACTGATATATGAATTACTGCAAAAATGTTTAGTCAGTGCCATGCTTTATGAACCAGACCCCTGGGCTGTTCAGCATGGGTTAAATCAAGGACAGACTGTTTTTCATGACAAAGATATTAAAGTATCTATTATGAACCCCTGACCATCAAATTACTCACTGTTTGTCATATCATTTTTAATTTACATGGTGCAAGGAGCTTAAATGTCAGCATCTCTGTTATAACTTAGACTCCAGTGTTTTTAATTAATGCTTCATGTTCATGTTATGGTTATTTAGAATTTGCTGAAATCCCAGGAGTCATAAATTTCTTTTACAGGTCCTTGTGGTATGAACTTTAACAAAACAGCTATAAAGAGGTAATAAGAATGAACAGTACATCATATAAAGCAGAGCAAAAAGAGGAAGAAAGGTGGGAATAATCTGCAAACAGATTTAAAGGTTTTGTCTTTCTTAGCTTGGGGCTGTGATTTTTTTTTATTAGTTGCTTCCAGATCAGGGAGGTAGAGGGTTAGTAAGACTTAAAATGTGCATAAAATCCTTGGCATAGATTTGTTACATACTTATACTGGGATTAAATTTGTAATTCTTACAAACTTCTGGCTAACTGAACTTGGAAAAAAAGTCCACCTACTTTCATGCAATACTCTTTTATTACCCTGATGTGCTTGAGGAATTCCTGCCCACATGTACAGCCATGCAGAACAAGATGATGGTGAGGACCAGGAAATTCACTTTATTGGTTTTCATCTGAGAATACAGAGGCACATTCCTGAGATAGAATAAACTTGTCACTTTGAAAAAAAAATCAATGAAGCAATATCAGCTGTAGCAGAGGAGGTCCTTGTATCCCAACTATGCCATCTTGGGTCAACAGTGAAATCTGTCTTAGGTAATTACTCTCTGCCCTTCTTAGCTGTTCAGGCCACATCCTAATTTCTTTAGGACCACAATTTCTAATCGGTAAAAGCTTAAGTGGGAAACTATAGTTCAAAGATGAGAGGTATATTTAATAAATGGGAGACTGTGAAGGGACAGAAGAATAGGAAAGAAGTTTTGAATCATGTATCTAGAGTAAACTGAAGAGTAATACAATACCATGGTTAATCTCAAAGGTGTAACGGTATAGAATTAAGGCTGATACATTGTCTGATACATTGTCACATCAGCACAGAAGACACTCTGATGTCATGAAAAAGTTGAAAAAAAAAATCAAAGTACTGAATATTGGCAGGGTTGTCTTGAGGTCCAACGCTTGATTATGAGACCTATTTGAGAGACGGTTGCAAGTCTTTTGAGGACTCTGAAAGTCGAGATGGAATTACATTAGCTGAAAAGTGCAGGAGTGGTGTCTCACAGAGGAACAGTGTATTGGCTGCATCCTGTGGTTGTGGAGTCTGTGTAGACATGTATTAGATGTGTTAATGTGTATGCGAATACAGACTAAGAAAAAAGATAAAGATGGGCTGTGCTGTCCTAAGTTAACCTGCCTTGGCAAAGCTCTATGGAAAGAGAGGTGAAATGAGAACATGCTGAAAAAAAGAACAGAGTTATCCTGGCAGCACATAGTCATCATCCATCAATGTGATCATGATTTCTCAGTGTTTCTCAGAGTTGTAGGTCATTTGAACAATGCCCAGCACTGTCATCCTTACACTGACGTCCTTACAGGCAGCAGTGTGCCCTCGTGGCCAAGAAGGCCAATGGCATCCTGGGATGCATTAAGAGGAGCATCTCCAGCAGGTCGAGGGAGGTGATCTTACCCCTCTACTCAGCCCTGGTGAGGCCACATCTGGAGTACGGTGTCCAGTTCTGGGCCCCACAGTACAAGAGGGATGTGGAGCTGCTGGAGAGAGTCCAGCGCAGGGCCACGAGGATGATCAGGGGCCTGGAACATCTGCCCTATGAGGAGAGGCTGAGGGAGCTGGGCTTGTTCAGCCTGGAGAAGAGAAGGCTGAGAGGGGATCTGATCTGTGTCTATAAGTGCCTCAAGGGAGGCAATGAGGAGGATGGGGCTGGCCTCTTTTCACTGGTGGTCACTGACAGAACCAGAGGAAATGGCCACAAATTGAAGCATAAAAAGTTCCACGGGAACTTAAGGAAGAACTTCTTGACGGTGAGGGTGACAGAGCACTGGAACAGGCTGCCCAGAGAGGTTGTGGAGTCTCCTTCTCTGGAGATCTTCAAGACCCGCTTGGATGCAGTCCTGTGGCACGTGCTCTAGGTGGCCCTGCGTGTGCAGGGGGGTTGGACTAGACGACCTCTAGAGGTCCCTTCCAACCTTAGGCATTCTATGATTCTATGATTCTATGATTCTACAGTTGTCCACCCTTGCCACTTTGCACCTCAGGAGCTGCGTCAATAGATATATTCTGCTTTGCATGTGTAACTGCAAATGCAGATGTATGTGAAATACTATAGATCCATAAGTAGGGCCTCGCCTCATTTGGCTATTATGCTGAAATTTAACATTTATGCCATAATTGAAATTACACAATCTAGTATAGTAAAACACAACAGTCAAGAAAGCTCTCTGAGCTTGTGATTTGTTCTGTGGAAGAGCACCAAGCAGAAATCCGAATTCAGACTAGTTTCTCACTGCCCCTCATACCAGTTCAATAACTGTCTGCACTGCTTGTTCAACCAATATTTGATATGGAGTTCTCGATGGACAAACAGACCGTTGTTCTGTTCAAATCAAGGCACAATCAACCTAAATTTTTCATATACCTCTCATAAACACCATCTTCTGAAACTTCCTCCCAGATGAGACAAGACACAGTTGAGATTTGCAGCACCTGGACAGGAAGTTGCAACTTCGACCTCAGATGTCTGCAGGGTACAATACAGTCTCTGATCTGAGTCAAATATGTATGACAGGTACAACCTGTTGTAGCTGATACTTCTGAAAAGATGAAACATATGCCTTGTTTGATTAGCTAATATAACCCATGTACCTTCATGAATTTTAGGGTGCAGATACAATGAAGGAACTCTCTTCATCCCACAGATGCAAATACCCACATCACGTTCGATCATAAAGTGGAAGAAGTCTTACATGGAAGAACGAGATGGGGAGAGAAAAGATAGATAATCTATGACACAGTATACAACGATCTGAACATATTCTTCTAACTGCAGTGGAGGAAGAGTGCAGTCTTGAGCATTTATGAACAAAACACCCAGTGTTGGACTTTGGAGGCTGATGAGTATTCATTCATATGTATTATTTCTCAATGAGATGGGCCTTAACACCTGCTCAAAATCTGGTAGAGGGAAAAAGGAAGGAAGAAAGAAAAGAAAATCAGATGAAGAGAAAAGCTCACATTAGATTATATACATATATATGTATATATAAACCCACACAACTGAAATCTCAATCTCCATATAAGATTATTATTTCTTCTTTTATTCTCATCTGAATATTTCAGTACCAAAAGCATTTCCAGAGACTGCTGCCATGCCTCAAGGGACTGTAAATGCCTTCTGTTATGATTGCCATCCATTGAAATGTACATTAGACACTACAAAAAGAAAACTGGGAAAAGGAAAAAATGAAATAAAACAAAACCAAAGCATAGCCCATCAAAGGAAATATATATGCATACATATTTCTTTTTTTCTGGAGTTCAAAGAAATGATGTGTCTCTAAAACAAACTAATTTTCCCTCCTTCCATGCACCACACACACACATTTGTGTTCACACTCACAGAGGCTTCTGGTTTCATTGTAGGCATCCACTTCCCAAATAACCATTTCTGCAAGTAAACAAGCTGCTCTGGCTGCAGCATAAAACAAGTTTAATAACAACTGAGATCAAAATAAGCCAGCGTTGTAGGGGAGAATAGTGGGGAATCATTCCTAAGATTGTTTGCCCCTGAAGGGAGAATTATTATTATGACCTTGTACCACCGAGTGGGCATGTGCTCCTAGCTGGATCAAATGTAGGCCTTGGCAAAGCTCTCTGCCTGGGAATGTGGTTGCAGTATCTAGTTTTTAAAGCTACTGGAAGTGTTGCTATGGGCACTGACGCACAGGAGCCAAATACAGGAGAAGGGAAATAATGAAAAATGCTGATTAGGAGCTCAGAGAAAGGAATGGAACATTTGTGCTCAACAATAAAATGTAATGCTCTGTTAATCTGCTTCTTGGCTGTCTGGGCTCCATAGACTTTTTAATATACTTTTTGTATATTACTATATAGGTTATTTAATACACTTTTACTCTTTGGGATATTTAATATCTTGCTACATTCCCATTTAACAACCTTTACATACCCTCCTCCTCCTGCAAAGGAAAAAGTACGCTTTTTCAAATCTATTCTGATTAAGTCTAGTGTGCACTCATGCTCTAGGAAATACAAAACAATTCCCATGCTGGCAACTTGAGAGAGTAGGTATTAATTAGCACTCTTAGATAAACTATAGACAGAAGAAAATGTTTTCTTCTAGGGGATTTTTTCCCAGATCTTCCACACTAAAATCCTTCCCACTTTTCCCACTGATGATAGACTGTTTTTATGATATATTCTCTACAGTGTTGCCCGGTACAAATTTAAAGCTTTCTAATTTCTACCACTCTCTCTTTAGCTGATGGGGACATTCTGAGCATTATTTACCATTCATAAAGTTTTGATACTGGAAAAAAAATGTATTAACTTATCTAAGTAAGTTGCTAAAGCTACACAGTTTTAATTGGCTAAAGAACCTCTTGAAACTGAGTATTATATTTTTAATTAGAAGCAGTATATACCTTTCCAAAATACCATTGTACCACTTTTTTTTTTTTCTTACACCCTGAAAAGCTTTACCCTATAATTGACTCAATCCAGAAGTCTGTCCATTCACCAACACATCCTTCTGTCTCCTTGGTCTTCTGGAGTGAAGTTCTTATACATTATGCTTTAAAAATTCAGTGTGAAAAATAGATATTGAAAGTTTTTCATACTACGCATATGCTGAGCTAGAGTAAAACACTACCACAGCTGTCAGCAAAATATATAGATACACGAGCTGTATATCTGGCCAGGAGTTTTAAACAAACTGAATGGTACTACTCATTATGCATATACATGGATATGTATATGTAGATAGATGCAAATAGGTCTCCTAAGGCAACACAATAAGGTATTAAGAAACCTAAACTCCTATTAAAGTAAGTGGATTAAATCTCTAAATTCTTACTCATTAACACTCTAGTAAAATCCTCATTGTAGTATAAGGTTTTCTAGGAAAACAGGGGAAAGCTACTGAGAACATGAGTTTTATACCTATTGATTTCACTGAGAACAGAAGGAATTTTACTTCTCAGTCACTGAATCATAGTCTGGAAAGCTACTAAGATATATTAAAATAGTTGATCTTAGAAAAAATGAAGTTAGACACATATTTGTATGATTGTTTTTAAATAAAATTCTCCTAATGTTTCTCATACCTCTGATATCTTTTAGTTATAACCTGCCAAAGTCAGTTGGACCACGGATCTCTTAACATTTGGAGATCTACATGAATTCCTCTCTTTTCCCAAGCTGAGGGTCTCATCAAGTGGCATGTTGCACTGAAATAAATTTTAGCAGGATCATAGCTGAATCCATCCTTGGAGGTATTTGCAAGGGTGGGCAGCCAAGAAAAGCAGGTGGAGGAAGAAGGAGCTGAAGATGGGAAGGGAGAGAGAGGAAATATGTCCACCCAATCTTCTGAACAAGATACATGCATGTGGAAACAGCAGAAATAACCTCATTAGCTAATCTGACCTCAGAAACCTGCAGGGCTGGAGATTACATGCGAAGACAGAACCTGATGCTTTTCCAGAGAAACAGGTTGGTTTCAGTTATTCAGCATGCATGGGGCCATACTGAGAACACTTAAAACCTTGTTGTCCTCAGATGCTCAACCAGCCTCCTCCACACCCACACCGACTGGCCGGTGTGGAGGGGAAGGGACCAAGGGGAGGGCGAGACATCAAGCGGACACCGTGCAATGCAGCTATCCAGGGGCGCCGATCTAATCTCCCTGACAAAAGCTCTTGCTTTGATTTAGGATAGCAGTTGCTAAGAGCAGAAGGAGCTGCTGGCATAAGTGGCGGTCCTCTCAGCCAGCCGTGCTTTCCAACTGTCCTGAATATTAAAAAAAAAAAAAAATGGAAAAAAAATGGGGAGGGGGAGAAGAGGGATGGAAAGAGAAACTCGAAGAACGAGCCTACTGAAGAGCAGTGGCTGCAGTTCACTCGGAGGAATTCCATTAAATGAACTCATCCGTCATCTTGCCTTTTATTGATGAGTGGCATTGCTTGGCGGCAAGTGACATGGCAGAACAAATAGCATCGGAGCCCTGGCTTCCTCTCCCATTGCACACAGAGACACACAGGCCCCAAAACAATGAGTCATTACTTATTACATCCATTATTAACTCAGCTCAGGCTCATTAGGCATGGAAATTGAGGAGGGGAGAAGGAAAAAAAATAATAAAGGAGCTAAGTAACACCAAGTACCCGCATATTTAGGGGAAGGGTGTGTTGACAGGGGAAAGGGAAGGGCAGTTAAAATCCGCCACTCAGCATCTGTGACATTGTCAAATCCTGAGGGTCATGGGTAGTTGATCACATGTTTTCCTTTTTCTGACATGATTGCATTGAGGACTGTGCTTTAAAGCAACAAGGCCAAAGAACAAGAAGGCAAGAACTACATCATTAACTACTGCAAGACCTTCACAATAAAGTTTAGCAAGAGTAATATGGTTTTATTGTGTCTCAGGTGGACACAATGGGGAAGAAGAAAATATGAAAGATGGAGCTACTAGAGTAATAAACCTAATCAATCCCAAACATCTTTTCTGGGTATAGACTGGTATTCCCATCTGTCTTCTTACCTGTGGCATTGGATTAATTTAACTTTGGTTGTCTATAAGTTAAATGCCTATTCTAAACTAGGATCTCTTCCAGGTTTCCTCTGTGGTCAAAGGAGGGCAGTAAGTTTGCTAGTAGGTGTTTCCTTCCATCCTAAACTAAAGAGTTTAAAATAGATGAAATTAACTCCTATATTGAGATGTTCTTCTTGCACTTTTTACTGTTGAAAAGGGCTAAATGACCAACTTTGATGGAGCATATAGCTTGCAGAGAGCTAAAGTGAAGTGAGTCTGGCTGTAGCTGTCCTAAGTCATGCTTGAGTACAACAGCAACTGCTTTCTGAACCTGTCTGGAAACAATCTTTTCTCCCATTTCCTTGACTAGTCAGGTTTAGAAACATTTCCTGAAATGTGCCTGTTCACTAAAAGAGTAATAAATGATTCAGGAAAAGAAAGTAAGCTGGAACTGCTATTGAGCCAATGGAGGATGGATAAAATACAGATAGAATAAAACTGCATTGAACTGGTCAGAGGCAAAAAAAAAAAAAAAAAGAAGAAAAAAATATGGATCATTCAAATAAAATGAGACAACAGCGAAACAATTCTAGTAAAAACAAGATCTTCTGATTCAGTCAGGTAAGTCACCAGTACAAATAAGTGTCTGCCCCAAATTTAATCCAGTTCAAGTTTCGATTTCTCTGAACTCACAGAAAGTTCCATTAACTCTTCTTGGCTACCTTTAACCTTTTCTTCCTTTTCTTTCTTTCTTTCTTTTCTTTGTTTTTTTTTTTACTGCCCATTGGCTTAGGATGAGATAAAGAGAAAGGGAAGTCATTGAAGTACTGAGAAAGAGTCGGATTTTTGATATTCCAAAGAATAGCAAAAGAAAACAAACAAACAAAAATCTTGAAATTCTCAAGGGATTTAGGCCTGTGATGCAAATGGCAGTTGGGCAGGCAGGTCCCCTTCTCAGAGCACATAATCTCTGAGGCTGAGCCTCCTCAGTAGGTTCTAAGGTTATTTGCCATAGAACAGAGACCAAGTTTCCCATTCAGAGTGCATCTAAATTAACCAAAACTCAGACCTAGAATAAACAGATACGTTTTGAATGCAATCCATCAACAGTGAAAATTCTAATTGTATAATTTCTGAAGCCGGTTATTTCCAAACTGGCTCTTTCTGTGTTTGTACTTGAAGAGCTGTTATATGCATTAAATCTCTTAATTCTTCACTTATACCTGCTAATAATGGCAGGGGATAGCTTGAGAGGAGCTTCCTCATTTATCTCCTCTAGAGGTTTTCTGGGAACAGGCAGTAGCAGAGAGTAAAGCAAGATTGCTTCCAAGTTCATCTTGGCAAGAGCTCGCCTATTAAAGGCTCTTCTTCTTCTAATTGATTTTGAAAAGAAGCACAAAAGAAAGTTGTGTTGTTTGACAGCTGCCCTAAATGTCTGAGTGTCAGAATCAGTTAGCACATGCCACTGATTATACTCTTTCAGCTCAGATGCTTAAGTGGCAGTTAGCTTATGCACGTGCTAAAAGGATTGGAAAAAAGGAGAATGTGGCCTCCTTCCTATGACAATTCAGTTGATGCTCCCCTCCCTTTTCATCCCACCACTACAGAAGAGATTTACATAACCACAAGAATAAAATAATATATAAATATATACATTTAAATAGAATGGAAAGCACCTCATTAATTTTCTTCTGTCCTCTCTTTCCTCCTATATTAATGTTTTTTGGCCTTCATGAAAAAAAATCTGAATAAAAAGAAATACAAACAATAAAAATTGAGGAAAAAAATGACAACACTTTGCCTTGATGAATTGTGGTAGGTTTCGTTCACACATAAAAAAAAAAAGAAACTCTTATTTGATACGAAAGTATTTTTATATATATATGTATATATCTGTGTGTTTGTACATAGGTACAGATGCATAGTATATATACTTGCTCACTATAATTTTCTTTTTTTTTACTTTTTATCTTGGAAAGCATCATTTCTTGCAGAGGTCATTTCAGAAGAGAGGTAAGACGGATAAGAAGGAAATGAGGTTAATTTTACTGGATGATACTTCCTGTCAAACATCCCCATTTATTCTTTACTCTTTGAGATATGCAGAGACAAGTACAGTGTGACCTATTTCAATCGCTGGACACGTTAGTAGTATATTAAATTATGTATAAAGTACTTCTAAGAAATTCTTTTGCCTATAATTCAGATGATTGTATTAAAAAGCAAGGGAAAAAAAAGGAGGGGAGAGAGATGCATTGACACAGCATTTTTTCAACTTATTCTAGAGCTTCTGCTTTAACAAAGAACATTATCTTTGTAAATTTACAATCCTTTAAAAATAAAAAGGTCCTAAGATGTGTCCCATAAATGTGTAAGAGTTCTTCCTTGCCTCAGCAGCTCTAGGTCTTTCAAAAAATAATCCAGTTTCTCTGGATGTCTTCTTATTTACCACTCTGGGAATCTACTGAAGGACATCATTGCTTATAGCTTACAGGATGGTAAAGGACAGGATCCCAGAATATCCCTGAAGAACCTTGTATGGTGCCTTTGGACCATCGTATCTGAACTGTACACTGAATGGGAATTCAGTGTATTTTATCTCTGAGGATCGAGTCTTGCAGTGAGTTTTACTTATTCACCAGCTGAACCTAGTCCAGGGCTGGTCACAGGGCAGCAAATCATTTCACCTTGCTTTAATTGCCTGAAAAGCAGAAATCTATGGGAGTCCATCCTTCAGTCTCTCTTTTTGTGTTAATAAAGAGAAATAGGGGTTTTTAGGGCACAATTCAATGACCTATTTTTGACTTCCACCTTAGGGTGAGATGGATTGGGCTGTAAACATGCTTGATTCTCCATTGATTGCAGAGCCTCAGGTGACCAGCTCAGATGTCAACAGTTACATCTGGGCAGATGAATCTCATTCAGACAGCTCATGTTTGACTTAATGACTTTGCACGCAGATATAAGGGACAAGATTTGCAAGGAAATGAAGTCAAAGATGGATCATTGTCCTCCGTCTGTTACAGTGATATTCTACGCTCAAGTTTTGCAGTTGTTGTTCCATATCTTGGTCATGTATAATAGCAAGGAGGAGAGAAGTGTCCTATCAGCGCGTGGTAGTTGCACCAGCAGCTGCAATAATGCCAGAAATCCTCCTTTAGGACAAGATGCCAGCAGCTGAGGTTGTCTCAGCAGCAGCAGTGAGAAGACAGATGTAAAATCAGTAGCTGGTGATTTTACATCAGGGCAGTGAATGTAAAATCAATGAGAAGTTTTAAAGTGGGGAATGGCCTAAATTTAACAAGGGGAATTAAGTCAATGTTTATTTTAGTACATGGAGAGATTTTCTCTTTCTCAAATCAAGACTATACTTAGAAGAATGTGAGAGACAATTTTAACAGAAGCTTGCTTAAAAGCACATCTTTGTGGCATCAGAAACACAATACGCACAAATATTTCCACTCTGTATTCCACTGAATGCTGGCTAGTTCAAACAGTCTAGAGTCTTATCAAGAGAATAGAACACATAAAGGCTGTTAAAAATCACATTAGGACATGGGAAAGAAATGAGGAAAATAAAATAATAGAAATTATTTTCCAGAAATGATTTTTTTCCCAATTAAGAATTCACTTTGAATCACTTAAATATGTTATCAAGCTTCACAAGAAAATAGTATTATCTTTTTTTAACATTTTCAGGATAAAAGATAAGAAAAAGGAGGGGAGAGAGAAAAAAAAAAAAAAGGAAAAATAAGAGCAAATAATTTTAAATGAAGAAGAAAAAAATCAGCATTCTGTTTTTTTTTTTCAACTTTCTTTGAAAAACAAGCAAAAAAAGAAATGCCACCTTTCAGTCAAAAAGATTTTGAATGGAAAGTTTTCAGTTGCTCTGTTAATCAGTAAAGGTTAAGCACATGCTAAATTTTAATCATACGCTCATGAGGAAAATCCAATGAAACATTCATGTTCATACAGGAAGGACCTTGGGACTTTTGCATTTTAGAAGTTTGCACACATATTTAATTTCAACGTCTAATGCTTAAGTGTTGGACTGATCAGTTCCCCCTTCCTAACATTTAAGGCTGTATGAGGAAGTCTCTGTTACATAGAGCATCCATTCCCTGAACCCCCCTCCAGAGATTTATGCATGTCTGAATCTGTGTGATCAGGCATGGGCTGCTAGATGACAGTTTTGGTGTCTGCAATGCCATAACATACTCTCTCATCTGCTCATCTACTTCCATGCTGTATAAGAGCCTAATCTGGGAAGAGGCCTTCTTTTAAGAGGTCTATTTTAAGGTAGCCCGTTACCTTAATTAAGACACTGAAATGCATATGCATACACAAACAGACACACATATGCACACGTGCATATATATGTGCGTCTCTGCTATTGACACGGCTTCTGCTAGCACCATTAAGATTTCAAGGACTAGAGGTCCAGCCTGTCTCTTCTCTAAGTTATGTGACATTTTGAGTCTCCTGGGTTAATATTCTTCAACACTAAATTCTAAAGGGAAAGGACTCCAAAAGTCACCAGATTTCTTAGCCTGAGACTAAGTTTCAAATCAGCTTGCTAAAAACCAAGAATTTCAAAGACTAAACTAAGCTGCCTAACATCTCTCTCAAGCAGACAGAAGTGAATGTGGGTCGGACTGAAATGCTCCCTGGCTTTCCAGGAGTTTTTCTTTGGATGGCATCAAGAATCTTTTGCACGTATCTACTCTTTTGAATATTTCTCTTTTGCCCATCTGTCTCTGTGCCAAGTTATTCCTTCCCTCTCTTATCATCACCTAAATGTCTAACTCCAGCTAGAAAAAAAAAAAGGGAACTAACCTCCCATGTGCCTAACAGTATTTTCCAGTTCTTGCACTAGGGAAATGTGGTGGATTCTTGCCGATAGTGGCACCCACTTTAAACACAGAATATGAGAAGAAGCATTTCAAGATTCTTCAAGATAAAAGCAATTTTGTCCCAAATCCTGGTGCTCTCAAATTTTACAGGGAATCTGCAATGGTGGATACTTTTTACATAGCAATATTGAGAGTTTACATGAGGGAAAAAAAAAATAGGCAGCAGGAATATTAAAGAAATATTTCCTTAAATTTAAAATATTAAAAAAGGAGTGAGATAATTTGCATAAATCATGTTGTACAAAAGACATAAAAGCAAATACTTGGTGACTACAAGATTGTTCTCAAACCTGGTAACATAACCTTTCAAAAACAAGCATTCAAATGAAACCGTGTGACATCAGGTAACATATTTATTCAACATCTTGATCTTTTTTTTTTTAGATCTTTCTAAAGATATAAAAATCCTTAGAATTGGCCAGATATGTATAATCAATTTACTTGTTCCATATATACGTTTATAATTTCTGCCTGGAATGGAAATAAGAATGATGGTCTTCCTGACTGTCAGTTTTAAGATTCAGATTCTGGACGTGAGCTTTTAATTGCTATGACAGCAATGTGTTAACTGTGTCTAAAGATATGCAGACTGCTTTATGACTAACTTAATAGTCTACTACATGTTTGTTTGTGATCTTGTTCTGTTCAGGGCTCATCCAGGGCTCTTTGAAGTCCATGGAAATGTTTTCATTGACTTCAAAGGGTTTTTGGCTTAGACCCTTATCCGTAAATACTGAATAGATTAAAAACTGATTTGTGGATAGTTTGTAATGCCAAGGGAAAGGAGAAGAAAACAGCATATACAAAATTATGTATCTGACAAATGCTACTTCACCATCTTTCATTAATATGTGTATTAATACTAAACCAGTACCACAATGACATATGCACACTACTGGGTGTCCAGAGCAGTTTAGGAGAAACGTGATACATTATACACAAAAAATATTTAATGATATTCGTGCACTTTACATACAGCTTCACCTAAGCTTATTCCAAAAGCGAAACCACTGGAGTATTCAAGGATGCACAACCATTTCCTAGGCAGAAGTTCTTTCCCAGATGTTCAGTTTGACCTGGGGCAACTCAATCAAAGTCTGTAAGGTTTCCAACATTTCTAGTGGGGATTTATTTTTAAAAATGTGGCATATGGATTTTTCTGGCAATAATGAAATATAGCTGTGCACACACCATTAAATAAAATGAGACTGTAATCCTTAAAACTACGTGAGCAACTAGAATTTGAAGAGCGAGAGCTGGGAGAAAGGAAGAAAGTTGAGCATGAAGAAAGGGAAGAGTTTCACAAGGGACATCTGAACAGGTGTCCCATATAGCCTATGGACTCAAAGGGCACATTGCAAACAAAAAAGATGGGTAGATACAGCATTATGTAACACATTTAGCTCAAAAAAATCCAGATAAAAAGGCGAGGAATTACTTAAAACTATTTCAATAAAGATTCGATGTATCTTTTAATACTTTCTTTAGAAGTCTCCGTAACTCATCCTCTCGCAGCTTAGAAGCATAAAAACATTGCTTTTGGCAATTGTCTTGATTTTTATTGTGGCAGTTTCAAGACTTCCAAAGCAGGACAGGAAACTTCAGACATTTCACCCCTATAAATTCAGTTAAATTCAAGGACTCACTGCAATATTCCTGGACTCTGTTACAGAGATGGGTGCAAGTCCCAGTTTGGGTAGCCTTTCACCCCAGCACAGACAGGGAATACTGGGATTCAGGAGTAAATTTTCTCCTGTTTGACTTCAGGATGTCTGATCACAAAAACAGAAATGTCACACAAAGCCACATCTTTTGTACCAGACACCTGAAACTCAGCACAATTTTCTTTTCCATGTACATGGTCTCCTGCCTTAGTCTCTTACCTCTTCCAGCTTTTAAGTTTGAAAATAATTTCATTCTCTTTTTATATATTGGGACAACATTTCTTTTTCACTGTGTTATCTAAAGGGACATTTAGGAGGGTTCTCTGCAGGGAACTTTGTGACAGCATCATGACCTTCTGCCTTAAAACCAAATGACCGTGAACTAATCCTTAATGGGCACAGGCACCTGTACTGTCCTGTCTGTGCATGTGCTGAACTGTAACTCCTTTCCATTCCCTGTATAGATAGGAACATTCCTGAGTGCTCCCTGCACTTAGTAAATATTAAATAATAATAACAGCAATGATTTAATTCCATTTAATGGAATAATTTGCTGCCTAATCACAGTAACAAAAGAAACGTTTGCTAAACATGAGGCTTCTACAGAGTAGCTAGAGCAGCTGCTGCTGAGGGCTTGTCATATTGCAGAAGCACTCGGCTGTCCAACCCTTCCTAGTGCAGAGACATCAATCTCGATCCCTGCTGGCTGCCGACTTCGCTCTGTAGACACCAGCATCGCTGTCAGTTTTGTGCTTGACGGACAAAAGAACTGGGTAACGATGCTCTTAAGTCGCATACTGGTTTGGGAACGGGGAAAGGGCTGCACTGTGAGCGATAGCAGTAGGGGAGCAGTAGTTTGGTAAAAAGACAGGTAGTTCTGAGGCCATAAGGAAGGTGGAGGGAAATCAGTGTTGCCTTCCTCAATGCTTCAAACTCAAAGCCAGAGGAACTACCTCTGCACTTTCCTGACTGCTTTCCTCAGCCTAAAGAAGTACTGTGTGAAGGGTGAGTAATGAAAAGGTGTATGTGTTTTAGAGCTTTTGTTTAGTATGAGACGGCAGAGCCAAATAGATTTATTCACATTAACTATACAGACAGTTAACTTTCACTTTAGGCACAGAGTAAGCTCCTACCTCTATCCCAATGACTCCCCAAACCCAAACCCCTAACCACTTAAGCACATCTATTCCTGTATATCCACAGAAATATGCCATTTCCAGAGCTCCTTAAAACCCGCACTGCATATCCCCAAAGCCGTCACCTCGGCAGAAGCACACAGCCCCATGACTGTGTTCTCCAAAGCCACCAGTGGGGTTACTCAGTTTGGGAACGGCTTTCTGGATGTCCTGCCTGACACACACGGGCAGCAGTGGACTCTGCTCAGAGGGCAGAATAACAGGAGAGCAGCTGGCACTGACCATAGCGCTGAACCTTTGCTCAGTGGCTAAAGCTGCTGCACATTTAGTCCCCTGGTACCAGGCTGCCCCATCTTACAGCTGTCACAACTCAGGAGAATGCCTTAATATAGTACTGTTTTACTGTCATCCCAACTCCTGAATTATCTGGATTTTTTTTTTTTAATTCTCCACTTCTATGTTTAGGGAAAGACAAGGTGTTACAACGCAAATTGAAGTGTAGTTGGGCATCTGTCCAGATATGTTCTTATTTTGTAATAGTTGTACTCTATGTTATATTTCACTTATAAGGACAAATTCTCATATTTACTACTAAGTGATCAACCATGAACATTTGTCAGACAGTGAATTGTAAATTCAAAACCTATCTTAGTTAATGATAAGTTTGCTCATACTGACAAAACTTATGAGCAGAATAAGGTAGATGATTTATCTCAGTATGAACACATGATAATAAAGCCTAGATTAGTGCAATTAAGGTGCAGAAAGAAAAGTTATCCAGATAAGGACAGAAGCTGGTATGTCATATTCTTTATCTAGTCCATATTCTCTGTAGTCACTCATATATACTGCTGATTTCACAGAATCACAGAATGGTTGAGGTTGGAAGGGACCTCTAGAGATCACCTAGTCCAAACCCCTGCTCCAGCAGGGACACCCAGAGCAGGGGCACAAGTTCCATCCAGACGGGTTGAAGATCTCCAGAGAAGGAGCCTCCACAACCTCTCTGGACAGCTTGTGCCAGGGCTCTGGCACCCTCACAGCACAGAAGTTCTTCCTCACATGGAGGTGCAGCTGCCTGGGGTTCAACTTACAGACATTATCACTTGTCCTGTCACTGGCCACCACTGAGAAGAGCCTGGGCCCTTCTGAGCCTCCCTACAGTCACCCCTCAGCTACTTGAACGTGTTGATCAGATCTCCTCTCAGCTTTCTCTTCAACAGACTAAACAACCCCAGCTCACTTTGTCTGTCCTCATCTGACAAATGCTCCAGTCTCTTAATCATCTTTGTGGCTCTCTGCTGGACCTTCTCTAGAAGCTCAATGTCCTTCTTGTACTGAGGAGATCAGAAGTGCCCCCAATACTTCACGTGCGCCTCCCCAGAGCTGCGGAGAGGGGCAGGATCCCCTCCCTGGCCCTGCTGGTAATGCTCCTCCTGCTGCAGCCAGGATCCCATTGGCTTTCTTGGCCATGAGGGCACATTGCTGCCTCATGGTTAACCTGTTGTCAACCAGAACTCTTAAATCCCTCTCTATGGAGCTGCTTTCCAGCAGGTCAAACCCTAATCTGAGTTAGTGACAAAGTCAAAAAGAGCCACCCTTGACAGAACTTTACTTATCTGTAAACAGGTGTTTGCTTGCCCTCTAAACAGGGTGACAAATGGCTAAAAGCGAGGCTAGCACCACAATGTTGCTTGCTGCTGCTGGCTGCAGACCGTAGGTCATTTTGGCTTTGGCTGCCTCACAGGTCATTTCAGCGCTTTGCGACTTGCTATTCAACTGCAGAGCCTATAGCTGCTCTTCTCACCAGTATACCAACACATCCTCTGCATCACTTTCCTAATTCTGGTTCCTCAAATGCACTCTCAATATTAATTTCCTGAAGAAAAATTTTTCATCAAGTGATTTACACAGTGAGTATGATTCGCAGAGAAAGTGGTTACAGAGCACAAACAGAAAGTCAAGCAGTGCCTGGTGTTCCCAAAGGGGTTTGTAGGGAAAGTGGAAATGTGAAGTAACTTGCAGTGATAAATGGGACCTGCAGCTACAAAGCTAAAGAGAGCTTTGCTGCTCAGTCCAAGGGGTATCTTGTCCACATGCATACTTTTTTGTCCGTTCTGCCTATTTAGCCTTAAGCTCCTGGAGAGCCAGGACTCAGTGCTTGTATGTACAGTAACTAAACAACTCTTTCGAGTACTGACAGACTTACACATAATAGCAAAACAAAGCCAACTTAAAGTACATAACTGCCAACCCTAATCATACTTATCTACAAATGCCATGAGTGTTTCATCTCAACACCTATATGAGCTTTTATGGTAAAAGCTATATTGTCTACTTAATGCACTTTGGTGTAGTTGTCCCCAGTAATGTGCTTTGATGCAGTTGCTTCCAGGAGTTTGCTCTTTGGGTTTAAACATATTTGATCATTGTTCATGAGAATGACTTGTTTTCTTTCTTCTTTTCTCCTCTGTGTAATCCTAAATTCCTTGAGAAACTGTTATCTTTCCTTGACTTAATTAAGAGGGATCACATATATATTTTTTTCTGCAGTGTTTTCCTTTTTGCTCGGTTTTGTGCAGTCACAAACATAACCGCACTAGATCATGATATGCAAGTGCCTCCTTTAAAATCCACCCCCTGAGCTCCAGGGACGTGTGGGGTGGTGTTGCCTGTGGAAATCAGGGCCTCTGGGGTTCCTCAGCTGATTGCCCTGTCACCAGTGGCATCCTTGACTACACACGGATGTCTTCTCCCTGCTTCCCCTCCCTTTAAGTACTTATTTGCAGATTGTAGCATTTCCAGGCTTTGAAGCAGCACCTACAAGTAAACTGCCACCCACACTTTCTTGCTATTTAGGTCAGAATCGCTTCAAACCAGAAGGAAAAAAATCCCCACACACGCACACAACACAGAACCGACAGAGAGAAAATCAAATAATGAGGTGCAGCCACCCAAGGCTGGTGTGAAAAATCAACATATGGGGAATTACTGCGAGCATCGGGCTCTGCTTCAAATGGGCTTGTTTTGCCTGGATCCCTGAGACGAGCTGCAAAAGGCAGAGTCAGTAGCTTCACTAATCGACGAGCTACCTGCAGAGAAACCGGCAACCATAAAAAACATAGAGAACAACAGGGAAAGGGATGTGGAGAGAGCCTCTACTGCATGGCAGAGCATGGGATAGCTGGCACCATTATGGGCTTGGCTAAAACTGCAGGTGAAAAACGTCTTCTGCAGCAATCGCTACAAAAAGAAGACCGTGAGTTTGGTACAAGTTGCTTTTGCCCAGGCATCTGTATAGAGAGCTTGCCAGTGTGGCCAATACGAGTGGGCAGTTAAATCAATAAAATATATATAGAGAGAATGGTTTGTATATTCTGAGGGATATAAATCAACATTACATCAATAAAGAGCATCATTCAGAAATGAGTGGATTCGGTCCATTGAGCTTTACTCTCAAGTAGATGTCTAAGATTGGTGAAGTGAGACACACTCTGAAGATGTTCACCTCTGCTTTCACTTTAATGATCTTGTTTGATTTTCTTGGTCAAAACTTTTGTTGAAAAGGTAACAAAGTTGTTACCTATGCTATTGTTTCAATTCCCATTATTCTGGCTACACAACTATATATTTAGATGTATTTAAATGTGCACAGTTTTAATGCAGTGTGAAGGCTCAGGTCAAATTTTTCATGTTAGAAAGCTTCCTCTTTAAATAAATTAAGAACTGCAACAATATAAAGAAATGTTGGGATTCAGGGATTCAGGCTGGGATCCAGGATGCAGGCAGGGGATTTGGACTGCAATATGGCAAGAAGGCCAAGAAAGTAACACAAAGCCAAATGATGGTCTTTATCTAAAATCTACTAAAATCTTATTTGAATTCCCATGGAACTTGTTGATTTTTTTTTTTTTTGAGAAGGGGAATCCAAAAGAAAAGTGCAACATTTAGATCCATTCTACTACTTATCTAAGAGCAGATGGCTCAATTCCAGACGAGCTGAAGGTCTGCCTACATTAGCAGTGCAGTCCAGATTAGGCACGCACTTTTTCAGTGAATCTTCCAATGGTCCCATTTTGGCTCAAGTTAAAGCAGATGATGTACTCCAGAATCCCACCTACTGCCTTCAGCAATGAATACACATACAGAACACTGGCCCCCACCATAGCTAGTGTGAACTAACCCCCCTGAGATGGATCTCATGTGGATGGAGGGATGACACTCCAGATTACAGCTCCTCTCCTAGCAAGTGTCACAGCTTGCTTAGCTAAATACTGAAGCCTCTCCTGGAAGTCTCTTCATTCTGACTTATTCCAGTTCCTCTAATATTAGCACAAAGTCCAGTAACTCTACACTTGTGTTCCAGTTTGCTGAAAGTAATTGAGTTTGATATTGAAAACAATCTTATACAACGCTTTGACCTCTTGCAAGCTTATCAAGACTTAATATTTAGGACTAAACCTTGGAGATATGAATGTAATGCACTGAAAACAGGAAGCATTGTGGCATAGAGTCTCCCCAGAAATTATAGTCAAGAAACTGATTAAGTTCTTACCCAGTCACTCAGATCTTCCTGGGATCCTCCTGGAATCAGATCCTGGGAGAACCCAGATCATTGGGAAGCAAGACAGACTGACAGCTGAGATCTCTAGACACAAGAGATGCTTGTCTACCTGTTGGCTACAAGGACTCATCTCCACTGGCACAAGTACTAGAAGTTTGTTAGGATGATATTCCTGAGAAACATGAGGTAGTAAAATGCACGTGTGTGTATATATAATATTGTTATAACGATGCTGGCAAAGAAAATATTGCCTGCACTAAGATACTACAACGACCTTAGCACCATTTGTACTGTGGCGAATATTTCTGTTTCTTTGTTTCACTGTAGTTTTATATCCTTCTTAAACCACATTACAGAGAGCAGTTCCCATATCCCCTAGCAGTGATTAGTCAGTCATGAGTGAGAAAGTTCCAAAAGAAATTGTGTATATATACAATATAATAATTTTTCATTTTTACAGCTGTAATAAAAGCAGGGAAAAAAAAAGGAAAACAAAAAACAGTCAAACAAAAAATTAAATAAAAACAATGAATGCTTCTAAAAGGAGAAATAAAAGACAAAACTAGCAATAGCAGGTAAGGATTCAGATAGCGCCTTCAAATCATACTAGTAATGTGAAATGCATTCAGCACCAGCATTCAACCAGCAATATGCATAAAGAAAAAAAAGATATTAACCCTCAGGTGATGCACATCTCTCACCTCAGGCAGACTCCAGGTAACTAGAAAAGTCAAGCAGTTTTCATGAAAATTGCATGAAGGATTTTAAGACCAACACCCCAATCATTTCTCGAGAGAAAATGTGAACTGCAAAATGCCTGTTGCCAGTTATTTAGTAAAGTGTAGTTTTCATTTTCTTCCTCACCTTCTTCTCTTTCAGCCTGGCAAAGATAACTTGATTGAACAAGAGAGAAACCCCCTGCTCTACTCTGGTTCCAAACTAGGTAATCGAGTGGTTTGAAAAAGCTTCAGAGAAGCTTGCTGAAAATATTACTGCACATATACCCCGATAAATGAGTGATACGACAGCTCAAGGTTCACATCAGAGAAATGTAAATCGAGCTAAAATACAGGCTAAGTGACATGCCCAAGGTCTAACCAATATTTGGTTGTTTTCTGCTCAGACACAGTACTTGGCTACACAGACTTTGGCAGAGGTAGTTACAGCAGAGGTGGCTGTAAATCCTGAGTTTAAAGCAAGGAAACTGAAGCATGGGGGGGAGCAAAAGTGATTTGCATACAGTAAGTTTGTGTAAGAGCTAGCAATTAACACATAATTTCCAAGGCTGAAAGAGTGTCTTAATCACAAGACCATACTTTCTGAGCAGCAGGGGACTATATTTTTTCTTTCTTTCTTATAATCTCCTCCCAGAGAAGTGCCATTCAGCAGGAAGTTGAGTGACATTATCAATCTGGATTTTGCAGAAGCTGAAGTTTGCCACACACTTAGCAGGAATTTACACAATGGCAGATTATCACAGGAATCAGCTGAAAATTTTTAATTTGGAAAATACTTACAACTACATTCAAGGTCACTGGGATTTAAAAGATTCAAATTTACAGGAGGCCTGGAAGAGAAGACAACAAAACATCTACCAGCTGGTTTCCTGGAAAGTCATTGAGAGCTATTAAAGCTATTGCCTCCTTATGTACTCCTCAAAGAAGCTTGCCTGTAGCACACCTTCAACAACAGGGAACACATTCCGATCTCCTTAAAATTTGATGCTGTAAATTAACACCACTCTTGTGTGGTTTCCTTAGAGGATCTCACTATTTACTCTGCATTGAAGACTTAAATGAGGTAAGCAACAGCCAGCAACCATAAAACAAACCAGCATTTATAGGTCAGAAGACTATAATGCACATTTCAAACTTACATAGAAAATACAGAATACAGGAGAGAGAAATCCTTTAAGGCAGTAGCCTAAACCACTTAGAGAAAAAAAAAAGGAGCTTCTTAACTTTATTTTCTTCTAATGTGTTTTCGTAATTTTTTATCATTTCCTGTCCTGTGTTCCTAAAACCTTTGAAACTTTCTTAACTAATACTTTTTCCTCAGATATTGCCCAATTCAAGTTCTTGATAGATCATTCACACAGCTGTTTGTATCTTCACCTTCATTCTCCAGGGAGAAAGCTTTCACCATTCATACGCATATAAATAGTACAGAGAAAGGTGGTGAAATCAGAGCCACAATGAGCATAAAACATTGCAAAACATTCCCATGTCTTTTACAATATGAGATACACAAAAATATATTTCTAATCCACTCCTGTTGCTGGGCCTATTCCCACCTCTTTTAAAGAACGAAAAGCTGCTTAGTTAGAGGTTTTTTGATGCTGGAGGTGGGTACAGGTGTACTGTCAATTATCTATATTAGAACTGTCCATTTCACGAAGAGAAATGGGGTGTTATTCTTAAGCCCATTACTTGGGCATTTTTTTTCCGGTGCAGAGCTGCAAACTGCAATGCTTTTACCACTATTTTACACAAATAATAAAGCAGACAAAACCAAAATAAAAACAAAACAAAACCAACCAACCAAACAAACAAAAAACCTCTGCTGAATGTCTCATCGCTACTAAGATAAATCTCTTTTTCAAGTCTTTGTTGATCCTGATCTGAAGCCCAGTGAGGTAAACTCCTTTCCCCAATGCCCCTGCCATCTCACACCAGCACCATAGGGCCCTTAGATGATGAAAACAGCTGTCCCAGCTTTAATGTGACAAATCACAGGGGGATAAATGGTGAGACAATAATGAGCACTATGGTGTCTGAGTCCTTTGTTTGAAAATAGTTCTTAGTGTCTCACTTATGAAAACTGGAAAGCCTTTCCATCGAAGTCAATAGTTGTCTTCGTTCTATAGATAAGACATGAAGAAGCCAAGCTACAGTGCTATAAATAATATGGCAATAGCAACAACAACAAAAAATTGTTAGGCAATTATTCCTACCCAGGTATTTACTTCTGTGATGGGGTCATAAATGTACCTACATTGTATGTTCAAAAACTGTAATGTTTAAAACATAACACTAAAAACGTTTTTTCATACCCTTCTCAGTCATGTGGACAATTTTTGCAGTCTGGCCCCATATCTATTTGGGAAAACAGCTAGTGTCTGTTCTGAATATTCCTTCATCAAGTGAAATTTTGTTACTGATGAATCCGTGTTACCTTCCTATTTCATAGCTAGTGAACCCCCTTCTTCCTCACTTCTTGCTTTGCTTCTTTCTGTGGAGTACAGTAGAAGGACTCAGGGCATTACTAAGATGCTGTCAGCACAGATATAACATCGCAAGACACTTTTTAATCAAATTCCATTGCATAGAAGACTTCTTTAGAATAATTTATAGGTTTCATATAAAACAACCAAGCTAGTTTTCAAGCTCAGAATTGTTTCGTCTTACCATAGCAGTAAGAAAAACACTGCTTGGTTATGTAGAAAGCACATCTGAAACCAGCACCTCACCAGGTCGAAACACAGAATTGCCTTGGAAAAAAAATCCATAATTTGTGCATTTTTTTAACTTCTTTCTGTTTCTTTTCTTTCTGCCCCCTTTCCCGCCCTCCACGGACTCAGTCCTTTCTGCTGTGTATTTTGGAAAATAAATTAGTTGGCTTTGTGCTATCAGGGAGTGTGTCATTCGGGGGACATTTGTCTTTCTCTGCTTGCTTTGTGGTTTCCATCAAAGGTGCAAGCCTATGGGTTATATCTCTCTTTATCTCTATTGTTTTTTAACTTAGAAGAGAGGGAAAACAGGAGAGATATTTTATCTCCCTATGTACCATATAAGGATCCGTGGCATTGAGGTAGCGCCCCTATCTCTCTCCTACTTCACTTGTCTTCAAGCTAAAACAGAGAGTGAGAATATAATTTAAACAAGATTTCTGCTGTTTTGCTACTTAAAGTTTTCATAGCAGTGCTTGTATGTGTGACCGCTATTCTTCTTTGCTCTTATATTTAATATATTTTGTCACTTTTAGAAAAGGAAAGAGGGCATGAGTCATTTTAACACAGAACCTTTTGATATAGTTTTTTCTTTAGCTGGAAATGCTAAGGTTTTCTATAGCTGTCTTTCCTTATTATCATTATGAATACAGAATTACCTTGTAATCTCTGATTAGTTCAGTTCAATTTGAAAGACAGGCCAAACATGCACATTTCCTATCATCAGGCATATATCTTCAGTCTATGAAAATGAACAAACAATATCACAATATGAAGATTTCCCCTCAGATTTCAAGCTTTCTGGGACCTGTCAGCCTGGGACTTCCTTAAATGGAATTAATTAGCAGTTCTTTTTAGCTCTAATTTGAATGTTATGGGAGGGAAAAAATAAAACAGCAACAAATCATACAGAAATTAAGAAATTTGTTCAAATGACTGAAGTCTTACAAATTTGCCCAGAGTGCACAACATCTTTTAGGATATTCGAGAGTGATGGGAGAGTCTTTTTTTTCCCTTTTTTTTTTTTACTTTCTAAAATCCTTATTTTTATTCTTTCATCAAAACTTGCTTTAAAACTGAAGCATTTACTTAACTGTGTACAGGGCATGGAGAGCTTCATGTGCTCCAATTTTACCAAATACTTATGTAAAAAATAAATGCTACAGTGTTAGAACTCTAAGCAATAAATGCTATATGGCTGAAATTCATTGTTTTTTGCTTTTCACATCACCAGAAACGTCTGACTGCTTTACATATGCAACACACTTTCCATAAACTTGCATTTTGCATGTTGTAATCACCAAGTTTTCCACTTTGTCTTTATTTGATTCTGCATTTAAATGGACATAGAAGCAATTACTTGCATGAAAAAAAAGAACACAGACTACATGCTGATGTTGAACACTGGTGGTTATTCTGATTACTCTTCTCTTGGATAATTTGCTTTCTGGCAAATTATCCAAGAAAAGAGCAAGAAGACAGTAAGAAAGGACAAAATTCTGAATAAGACAGACTTAAGTGATGATAAAAATGCAGTGACTTAGACAGATGTGTGAATTATTCATTGATATCATAAACATGGCATGGGGTAAGTTGTAATATGCATTTGGAGGTCATACAGATAACAAAATCAGTTGTTTATTTCAATAAAATCACACAAAAGGGCTTTGATTAAATAATGTGTTAAGCATGACTTGTTTGAATAATTTTAAAGAGAATGTAGGGGATGGCATGGCATCTCTTTCACTCAGAAACTTAATGTTTTCTTTTTAAAAGGATTTTCTATTGTGATACAGTTAGTTCACTCCTTTATTTTGACAGAGAAATGCTACCACTTATAGAAACAGATATGTCAAAGTAGTTGGTGAGACTCTGTGGTAGCCAGGATCACTTCTCAATTTTCCCTCTGTGCTATATTCTCTTGCTGAGTCTCATACTGTACTTATGATACACTTATTGCTATATTGATACTTATTATATACTGTAATATTGTATTTTTATATTTACTTATAATACGCTGCTGACTTTGGGGCAGGACTTTTTACTGTCCATGGCTGTGATGTGAACAGCCTTCAGATTTGCAGCTGTTGTAAATGCATCTTTCAACTTCAGCAGTTCCCATCTTGAAATCAAAGAAGTCAGTACAAAGGACAACAGCAAAACCAGATGCAGGAAGTGGGAAGAGGGAGTGAAGTAGGTCATCTAAATGTCAGTAATCTATCAGGAGCTACATCTGAGTGACTTCTAATTTGACCTCACAGAAGTGTGCTATACATCCTTATTATTGGCATATTATGCAATCGGTCTCGTCTTAGTCTTCAATTTTGGCACAGGGCTGGCCCAAAATAAGTAAAACAAGCAGGAGGAAGCAGCTATATGCAATATGGTCTCCCAGTCCACTGTACAAGGATGAATATGTATAGGAAGATCCTCTATGGGACTGAGATAATCTGATATAATTTTTATCTGATAAATCTGATATAATTTCAGAAGAAAGACATTTGTGCACATCTCCCAAAGTCTAGTTACACAAGATTCTATGATATGAAAATATTTTCTAATGGCAGCGCTGTTTAAACTGATAAATTTTGAAACCAAGATGTGGAGGGATATCCCTCTGTCAAAACAGAGGAATTATTTTCATGTGTCACAGATGCATTGGAGATTGCTCTACTGTAGTATCACTGAGACTTTGAATTCTTGCAAGATACGAGATACACATGTTCCTCAAGTATATTTTCTGCATACGGAGCAGTTCTTATGTGAATCTTTGAATTTACACATACCCAGAAAAATAAAGAACTAAACCTTTTCTTTTTTTTGTCTAACTTAAACCCGAGCCTACTCAGTAATGCGGATGTGCTAAATTACCTCTATCCATGCATGCTGTTTCTAACAATAGTCAAAAGCAGATGTATAATGTAAGAACTGGCTGTGCATAGAAAAATCCTCTCTAGAATTGTCTATCAGGTTGAGTTACTTTCCATGCTTGTTGGTAATTTTTATGTCAAACCATTCTACAGAGCATTGGCTCTGGCAGTGCTGGGGGACCAGTTTGTGACTAGTCCCACAACACACCTTGAGCAAATTTATTTCCCAAGAGACTAGACTAAGGGTAAGAAATACGAGATCTTACTCAAAATTGCAGAAGATCCTCTACACATTAGAGGCTGGCGAGTGCTAGTAAGATTTTTCTTGCAATCTGAACCCAGAATCAGAGGAATTGCTGAGGAACAATAAAGCCAGAAAACCTTATGTTTTCTATGCGTTCCTCCCAAGTCCCGACTGCCTCAAACTTATTATTTACAACATATTCTCACAATTGTTTTAACCACCCTGCTCGTGAATATGCCAGTAGTATGTTGGCTACTTCAGGTAATCTATTCCATAGTCATCTTGGTTTGCTTTGTAAAGGAGCATTTACAAATGCGTGAAGAGCTGAATAGAACAAAAAGTGTTCTGGTCATACATATTTAAAAGTGAAGTTGTACGAGGTTCCTGCTTAGGAGATAACACTGTATATTTATTTATCTTTTTAAAGCGTTGTTGTAGTTCCTGGAGCTCTCCTTGACATCTTATCTATCACTGTGCTTCCACTGAATATTCTAACACTGTGCCGCTTTTAATCTTCAGATGTAAACAAAAGCTTATTTTTTCATACCACCATCACAATCTGACAAAAGGAGAGGCTGAATATTGATTTATCTGCTGAAAGAAGCTGTCCAAAGATAATTTGAAATACCTCTGATCTACTAAATATCCATTATGCACCCTTTTTTTTTTTTTTCCTTTTCTTTTCTTTTCTTATTTGGATGCTCACAGACCCTATTTGCAGTGAACCCACTCCAAGAGCTAAAAGCAGCAACTTTACTTCATGATTGCAACTTTTTTGATTTGCACAAGGCATCGCAAAGGGAAGAACGATAAATCAGGGGTAGACTGCGCTCTCACCTTGAATACCATTTTGGCCCACTCGACATGGCAGGAATAGAAAAATCCTGCAAAAAACAATGAAAATGACTAAGGTTTCCAGATAAGACTAAAAAAAAAGAAGCAGGGGGAACAGACTATTTAAGTCTGTTCCCACAGTTCTCACTCCCATCTGTAATTCACCTGGAGTCACAGGAGACTAAACTGGGTCTGGTTGAGGTTTGGGCTACTGATGCTTTTCACGTGCAGAAGTCTCTCCAGACCCCTTCTCCCTGGGTGTCTCAGTGCTCTTCCTGCAGAACTCAGAGGCTAAATCACATTTTAAAGGCAGCGGGGTTGTTTCCTTAATCTGAGGGGTGGGAGGAAAAAGAACACCTTTCCCTTTAAAATACAAATTACCTGTGAAAGATACTTTTATCATGATATATGTGCCGAATGCCTTGCAGATTACGTTCCAACACTTCCGAAATATAAATGTGAAATATGAAGAAGGACAGAACTGCCAGAGATATATAAATAATAAGTGGCATGGAAAAAGCCCATTAAGAGTGCTCTTAATTTAGTCCTGTCTTAATTATGCTATTAGGGTAAATGTCACCAGATGATGCATTTATAGATAATCTTCGAAAATCCTTTTCCTTGAATATACAAAAAAAAGATTTATCTAGAAGAAAAAAAAAATTATAATATTATTAGCGTACATGCTGGAAACGATGTAAGTTTGGACAGAGCTCGCTGTCCATCTCGATTTTCCCCATTTGACTCCTAAGGACTCTTTTCTGGACTCCCTGTTTCTGGGACCTGGATAACTGATGATAATTGTCAAAATGCTTTTTGACCACCCTTGTTCCACTGTTGTACCCATCTCAGTTAAATAAATTATATTTAGGCACTATTCCACATCATCAATTGGTAAGTCCAAGAGGCTAGATAGTTTTCGACAAGGAATACAATGTTTTTTTTAGAATTTAGGAGATTTCTGGAAATGTGATAATTACTAAATGAAAAATAATAAATCATAACAGAGGCATGTGATGTGATATTCAGCATATAGCTGTTGTGTCTAAGCAGTCAGAGGGGAAAGCCTTGGTTCCCCTTCAGGTATAGTCACTGGTTTACACATTCCCCTCAAAATATACAGATAAAAGAAGGGCATAAACATTCATAATTGGTGAGATTTTTCAGGACTATTGTGTTTTGGGACAGAATATGGCCTCTGGGTAGGGATCAAACACAGAGCTGAGAAGCAGCAGTTTGTTACCAATCGTGACGGAGCAGAGATAACCTTATGGCACACTACGCTTAGCATTTTGCAAACAACATGCCAGGAATGTAAGTTTTTTTGGTGTCACTTTTGTTTTTCACAGAATCACACAGAATGGCTGAGGTTGGAAGGGACCTCTGGACATTATCCAGTCCATCCCCTGTTCCAACAGGGACACCCAGAGCAGGAGCACAGGGTGGCATCCAGACGGGTTGAAGATCTCCAGAGAAGGACACTCCACAGCCCCTCTGGGCAGCCTGTGCCAGGGCTCTGTCACCCTCACAGCACAGAAGTTCTTCCTCACATAGAGATTAAATTTCCTATGTTTCAACTTACACCTGTTACCACTTGTCCTGTCACTGGCCACCACTCGTGTTTCGCCCCATCCTCCCTACTGTATTGATAAGATCCCCTCTCAATCTTCTCTTCTCTTCCCTAGGCTAGACAGGACTAACCTGCTCAGTCTTTCCTCATGACAAATGTTCCAGTCCCTTAATCATCTTTGTAGCTCTACGCTGGACCCTCTTGTGCTGGGGAGCCCAGACCTGCACGCAACGCTTCAGTTGCGGCCTCCCCAGAGCTGAGGAGAGGGGCAGGATCCCCTCCCTCAACCTGCTGGAGACGCTCCTCTTGATGCAGCCGGGATCCCATTGGCCTTCTTGGTCACGAGCGCACATTACTGCGTCATGGTTAACTTGTCGTCAACCAAGTTTTGTTTTGTTTTTTAGTAAATAGCAAGTTTCCTGGTAAAGTGTTTTTAAGCTAAAATTAATTTTTCATTTTTTCCTCCTGCTGCACTCATCTCTTGTTGAAGATCAGGTGACAAATCAGGTGACTTCCTAAAATATATTTATTTGATCCTATAGCTGATCTTTTAGAACCCAGATTGAAACTGAGATGTTTTGAGAACAAGCAGTGGGTGCTGCATACTTCATAAATCTCGCACTGAGCTCTTGAGAAAACAAAAAATCTTCTTTGTTAGGGATATTTCTGGTGCTATCTGGTCTGTGATGTGTTATGTCTTGGGAGTGTCTTTTGTCATTCTGCATTAACGGTGCACAGAGCATGAATATCTTATGGTCAGACTTGTGACCTGGCAAATCTATCTTACAGATGGCACCTTTGCTTATACTTGAGTTTGCCTGTGCTCATTCTAAACATGGCTTTACAATCCATAATGAAAAGCTTTCTGTGGGAGTTTGGCATGCAGCTCCTATTGCTAATTCAATCCTTCAGACTCAAAAATCATATTTCTTGCATGGTTAGAGATAGGGGAAGAATATATGAACTCACCTGGGAATCTACACAGCCACCCACTACATCATCCGTCTTCTTTCAGCTCTCCAGAAACCCAGATTTTAATATCTGCTAATGGGCTAAGACCATACAAACCTTCATCTTTGTCACGTTCTGAGTTTTGATAAAGCACTGGAAAGAGCCCTCAGGTGCTATTGAGGCCAAAGGAATAGCAACATGCATTTAAAAGTATTCTTACTCTGTATAGCAAGAATATCAGTAAGATCAAGAGTTGCTCACACCTCCTAGAGATCTCTTAGCTGTAGAAATACTAAAAAAAAAAAAAAAAAACCCTGCCCACATCTTAAGGACAACCCTACAGTCCTTTCTCAGAATCTCTTTTGAAGTCTTATTCACAAAGAGAAGAAAAAAAAGACTTCTGTCTTAGAAAGCTTGAACAATAAATGTAAATGAATGCTTAAAAGTAACTGTAAAGAATGCTTAAAACAATATTATGGAGCTCATAGACACTTACAGGTAGTTTTAGCAGTAATCTCTCATTATGAATTTCTCAGGAAATAATGGAATATAAATTATAAAAAAGGGAACAATAGAGTATGCAAAAATGGAGGAAGGGGAAGGACACCAAGATTTCTTAAAACAAAACAAAATAAAATCAGAAATAAAGAAGTTAAGAAAGTTTAATATAAAAGCCCATTTTTGTTAATGACATTACCAAAATTAGTGTTTATCCATTCTAAAGAATGAAAAAAAAATGCCAGAAACATTAGGAATAGCTGTATGACTACAGCATGCCCGCAAAAAAAAACACCTCGTCATTAACTTTGTGTAAATTAAACTGCCTCTCAAAATTCATTTTATAAATGTTTGATTTGCCAAGCTGATCCTGACTGAAAGACTCAGAAAATCAGTGGGAGTCCTTTATTCTGGATTTTGTAATGCGTTGCAGCAAATTCCTAAAACATGTTCTATCAGGGAGCTGAGTTGTAAAGAGTATAAAATGAAACGAAACTCAAGGCACACTGGGGGATATTTCTCTCTCTCTATAAATATATGTATTATGTAATACTGTATTTCATATGTAACAAAGCTCTCCATTGATCACATTTCAGGGAAATCAATGAACAGTGAAGCATTCTGGAAGTTTGCTTCTTGAAGTTTTCAAGAAGCTTCATCCCCTTATGTCCAGCTTAAATTTCACTTCTACATTTCCTTCTGCCACACTAGTTAAATTTTTCACCATTTATTATGTGCCCTTCCAGTTCAAACTTGTTAGGCTTGTTATGGTGGACATCAAAGCTTTCTCAGTAATATTAGTAGCACAGACTTACTAAGAAACTCAGTTTAAAAACAAAACATTTTTGATGCAATTATTCTATAACCTTTGTGCTCTGTCTTCCTAACGCCCTTTAACAGTTTCAAACAGAGTAGTGGCTGAGCATAAGTATTTAGAGCACAATTTCATGAAAAGACATCAGCTACTATTCATGAGAGCCACCTTAGCCCTCAAATTTAAATAAATTTCCCCACATTTTTTAGCCTGTATTTAAAAATATGTAGGCTGATCTTAGAACCAATCTTCCATGTAAGTACAATTTGGAATAAGTTGTTGAGAAACTTTGCAAAAGTCTTGTTCTAGAAATACTTGATGTGCATTTTTTGTGTACTTGATGTGCACAGAACGAGTTCCTCTTTAGAGAAGAAAAAAAGCAGAAAAACTTTTTTTTTTCCCAAATAGAACTTTGCTACTAATGATAACCCACATGATAGACTCTTAATGAGACTAACAGCAGAAGCACTACCATGATTGTTTTTCCCCCATTATAAGATCATAATCTGTTTTAGTAAGTTAAAGATCCAAACGCCTGTGCAGTACATCTTCAGCAATTGGTTTCAAAACTGTCATGTCAGATTGGCCTTTTGCTACATTAAGTTTAAACTAGAATGGATTGCACTACTTACACCTGTCCTGGCCTAACCTAATTTTGCCAATCTCCCTATGTATTACCTGTAGACAACAACTGGTCCATTCAGTGACAGTCCATTAGTATCTCTGAGTACAAGATAACTCCACCCTCCTCATGAAGGGCAATGAAGAAATATGTGACATGCGGGATAATTTCATATGACTAAATTAAGTGAAAAAGGGGTAAAATTTACCTTGTGCCATAATTTAAAGCAAACACTGCTAACTTTTTAACTCCTTATGTCTCTGCATGCATAAAACACTCATGACTGTGTTCACACAAATCTGTCTACCTTGCACTCTCTTTCTATATAATGTCTTCCAGTATCTTACCATCCCAGGACATCTCTTTTCAAAGACACTTGCCTCATAGCAATAAATAATTGCAAAAGACCCAGTTGGACCTAGTCCATCCTTACTGACTTTCTCTTATTTCTTGATATTTCTGGGTCAGTTTATAATGATGGAAACATCATTTTTATCCATCTCATGGTCTTTATTGACTTATCCTATTTTCTTTTCTCAAAGTTCTTTTCCTTACAATTTTCCTTTCTCTGAGAAAAAAAAAAAGTTGCATCATCGTTCATCTGAGCTCTGTATGCCCATGCTTTCCCTTCTGTCTTATTTATGAGTAACTTGCAGGCAGTTCATGGGTCCTACTGACTGGAATCTAAGAAAGATTTAGGAATCCAGCTTTTGGGCACCATTAATTCACATTAATCTGAATATGAAAGCTACTCCATTCCTTCTCTTTCTGAATGCCTTCCCTTAAAGAAAAAATTCAGGCTCAAGTTGGTATCTTAATTAAAACTGCTCAGAAATCACTTCTTTACTGGAAGACAACAGGATTCAATCTCATCTTCAAATCGAACTCTTTGCTTTTCAGAAGTGTTTTCAAGACTTCTTGTGATTGAATGACATGCACAGGTTCGTGCGCTTGCCTCAGCCATGAAGCTTACTGACTTAGACTTTTATCTCAAATCATACGTACTTATGTGAGTAGCTCAATGGATCACAAATGTCCAAACATGGCTTATCCAGTGGCATTACTCCATATAAAACAAAACAAAAAAAATCATACTCATCACCCAATGGCTTCATTAAATTTGTTTTNGTTCAAATGGCTCAAATATTCACCTGTAGTGCCAACACAACACTAGGAGATGGACTGGCTAAGCAAAATAAAGATGGACAGAAGACAGAAATTTATCAAAAAATATGTATCTTAGATAGGCAAGTCAGCATATCTTTAATGTTCAAAACAAGTTTAAATGGTAGTGACAATCTTATTATATCCATATCAGTCCATCAGCATGGAGAAAATTGTGCTACCATTTAAACTGCTTTCTGGTAATTGTAGTTGAAAACCCAGACAATTTATATGTAATAGTATTAAATACTTCACCTTACGCATCCAAACTTTCTTTGTCCTTCCTAGTCTTCTAGTGCATTCCAGAGCTCACAAGACTGACCTTTTCTTTTTAAATGATTATTCATCAGTGTCATTGGAGAGAAAAATAACAAAGTTTAATGATCTTTTCTTGTTTTCATGTCGATATTCCACAGCTATGGAGGTTAAGGGAATTTTCTAACAAGACACAGGAAACGGATGTCAAGGCAGGAACAGTATTTTCATTCTGTTAGCACAGCATTAGTTGCACATGCATCTGAGGCTTTGCTATGCTTCACAGTATTAGTAAAGAATTAACTTTCACGCTAAAATTCCCAAGTATTTTAAAAAGTACAGAGTGTCAATTCCCCTCTCTCATTTGAGGAGTCCTTTCCAGTTGTCCTTTTCAGAAAAACAGACATTTTAGCATGGCAATTATCTAGTTTACTTAACTGAGAAGCAAATATTCCTGTGATCACTCAGGCTAACAGTGAAAGCAAGCAAGAACTAATCCGCACTCTAATGACTGCAGATGGCAATGCCATTCTACATCTCATCTCTTCTGAGTTTGAATTCTCTTACTAATACCCCTATATGTCCATTTTAGACTTGAGGATTTTTTTTTTTTCATGTTACTCCACATTTCCCACTGGAATTTCTAATTAAAAGTCTCCAGAGCAGACTGGAGTTAATCTGAGTTCTTTTTCTCCCCTCTGAGTTTTATAATTATAAGTTATTATATTCATTCCTTTTTATGTGAGTCCCTATGTTTCATCCTTTGCCAGACTAGCAGTGCTGCTACTGTTCCATTCAGGGGAAAACAAGGGCAGAAGGGTATCTCGTTCGGATCCGGGGAGCTGACAATTCATCAAGTTGGACTTGAAACAGTAACCTGGAACACAGAAGCTACAGATGCAAAATAGGACAGGTTTCTTGCCTTTCCAGCATGGGGTCAATTACAGTAGCAATTACATCACAGCTTTAGCCAAAATCCTCCTTTTGGCATTAAAACAAATCACCTGCTGATGACCACTAGTTTCTGACTCAAAAAAAAATCCAATATAATTTGGGTGAGGATAGGATGCAAGCTCAAAACAGCATGAAAAATATTACACCTGAACTACATGACAGGTCAAAACAGTATCTGCTCTGATGTGCTCAACAGATCTCATCATTTTTTCAGTGCAGACCCTTGTGTGGTTGAAATGCTTTATTCCCAGTATCCATGAGTAAGCCTAATTCTTCAAATGGGAAAAGTGTTTGTTAGATGAAACATGTGCCATGAGTAAAATACAACCAGCCAGATGGCACTTGGCACTGGGTCAAGGAAAGGATGAATCTGCAGCTCTCCAAAGTGATAGCTGGAAGATAACTGAGTTTTACAAGGTGTAATCCTTCTACTAACTCTCTGGCCAATGGGGCAAATACGTATTTTGTGGTATCTGGGTTCTGCTCAGTCCAAATACTTGCTACACTCTTAAGGTGGATCTGCAGGGAGGAGATGATAGAAGGATTGAGACAGAAGTTGTTCTTGGCCACAGTAACTCCTGGGCATAAAGTGTACTCTATAATTGCATCCCACTCCATAATGGCTTAAGGAATAAAAACAGTCTTATGACTGACCAGTGAACTCCATGAAAGCCTGACATTACATCTACTGAGGGGTAAGAACATCAAATGATCTGTTAATATAGAAACATATTTATAATATATACAATATATTAACTGTATACTAAGATATTACACGCATCTCTTTTGATCTAAGGATTGTCGAGGACTATCAATCCTTAGGCAGGGTTAGTGAGAAATGCTACTCCTTCCATTTTGAAGGAACCTTAGTAGCTCAACTGGCTATTAAGGTACTAAGGTACTAAGAGATGGGCTACTGCCCATCTGTTCATTCAAGCAGGGACTTGATAGGGATTTCTGCCTGAGTCCTGCACCTTTGCATGTGATAGCACGAGTACAAGTATGGCTTTGCTGGTTCAAGTCCATTAATTGCTACAAGTTATGGAAGCATAAAATTAAGCATTTTTGTTCCTTTTTTCAAACTTACTAGCTTCATGTGGATATGCAGGTTTGTAGTCCTGCCAGCCAACTTGGTTTTGCCCATCTAACTTCCCTGATAACATCAAGAGCAAATGCCTCCCCTCTTCTGTCACTCTGCCTTCGCTCCAGCTGTGCAGCCCTGTACTTCTCTTAGTCCCAACCTTGGTTCCCAAAATACTTTTCAATTCACTAACTCAGAAGAAAACTAAACCAGTAAAATGACAGTAATAATAATAAAGCTTTCTGTTTGTCTAGTAACCTGAACTGGTTCATAAGGGATTCAGAGGTTAGGCCCATGGCAGATTCAGGTCAGAGACAAGATCAAGACAAAAGTGAGTTTCAATAGTCTCATCTAACTCTGTGCCTTTTCACTGATGTGATTCCTTGAATCCACTCATTCTACACTTCAATAATATGGGATACTTTTTATGAAAAATAAAAATCAAAGAAAATCATCATTCTGAGGCCAGATATTAACTATTTTAATTGAAGTTATAATAGTCAAACCGACCAGAAAAGCAAACTCAGAGGAAAAGAGCAGCTTTTGAGTCAGGCCACACCAGCCTAACCAAGATGCAACCCATAGTTATGCACCAAGGTACGGCCTATGGCTGCCTCCAGAACCTACAGGGACCCACACGCTCAAATAATATTTTTTCGACTTGGAAAGCTACCTTGCAAAGTTACTCCGAAGATTCATTCAAGCTGGTGAATGTAGCCTTTTGATCCTTCACAATCTGGGAAGAAGGACTCTCTTCCTCGACTTTCTAAGTCCCTTAAGTAATGCATGCCTGCCACTTAAGCAGCTTTATAAAAGGTGCCTTCCTGTCTTTGCTTACAAAGTCTTTGAAAGCTTTCTATTATCTGGGAGGAACTGCCCCAAAACAGGGAAGTTCCATGACCTCTCATGGTCATGATCCAGCTTTGCCTACTTAGTGCCTTGCAATCAAACACCTTTTTTATAGCAAGCAGAAATGGATCATCAAGCAAGATTAAAAGTCTGGCCAGAGAAAAGTGACTTTTCTTCCTCTCAGCCAAGGTTTTGACAGCTCTTAAACCCCAAATTGCTGGGCCTTCACACTCTAGTTCTGGCACTGCAGCATGATGTGGGCTCTTTATTTATTGATTTCCCCCATTCCAGTCTTTCACAGAAAACACAACAGCTCCTTTTTTTTTATGAAGTCGGAACATTTGGCAACACAGGCACAGTTTGTCCAGTAACTCTGTTGCGGCAGGCAGAAAATAAATGGGTGATTAGGGATGCACAAATCTCAGAAGACTCCAAAGTTTACTTCTAACAGGCCCAGGAGTGGTTTGGTTTATGCAGTATCCACATATGCTAGTCAAACCTCCCATGTATCCTGCTTTTGTAATACAATAGCCTATTTGGAGAGTTCATTTATGAGAAAAGTCCATTTATGAGAAAATGTGATTGGCTTCCCTCTGCTCTTCTCGAAGTCCTTAGGTCCTGGGAGTGTGAAGTTAGTATGGCTTCGTTGAGGTAGACACACTTTTCTTATGGCTCAGCAATTAAATTGAGACATCCCAGTCTCATTGTACTGTGACATGAGACAAGTTAGACTACATTCGGTTTTATGTTTATATTCAGTGACTTGAATGGTAGCACATAGCAATATATAAGCAAGGCAAGCAAGAAACAGAAAAGCTAACAAATGCAAAAGCTTCCCTTTGAAAAACTGTTTCCATGCCTAAAAGGTGGTATTTTTTTGAAGCAAGGAGCAGTCAGTCTGAAAAAGGCACACACACCCTTCACCAATGTTGACTTTCTTATATCTAGGGATCAGCATTATTTTTATAAGAAAGGAAAGATTCCTTGCTATTACAAGGATGATTGAGGATAAAAAGATGGAAATATAAAATAAATCACCTTCCTTTTTTTTTTTTTTTCCATACCGGAAGGGAATTTGGTTTTATTAGCCAGTGCTGTAGGGGTAACAAGCACAACATAGTAGATGGTAGAACCTACCATAGTAGGACACAAGCAGAGCCATGCGATCAGCAGGGTGCAATTATGTTTGCACAGCAAAGAATCTAAAAAACAAGGTCTGCCATGCAAACGTGGCTGATTCGAGTCCAGCGCTGAGCTGGTGCATCCACATGGTGACGTAGCCTGTGGATATGGCAGGATGGGTCAGGGATGGTTTGAGTCTCTCTGTACCTCAGGCCACATAAGGCAGAGATGCTCTGAGTTGTTTCATCTTCCTTTGTTCCCAGAAACTAACCCTGAAAAGAAGTTGCACTGGGCTCTGGATGGGGGCTGTATATTTGATCTTTCCTGGTTTTGCATGTCAGCAGCTTGTAAAACTGCTACTGCCACTTCTATCTGATTAAAGTAGAGCTAATATAAAACAGCTTTTTCTGTCAGTTTTTAAGTCTCAGGTTAAAAAAAAAAAAATCCAGCAGACAAAAACAAGAAAAAAAATAAAATTTACATAAGCAATATTTTCAGAGATTAAAAAATAGAAGTTCATTATGAACCCTGGGCAAAGATTTGAGTGGTTTCTTATTTGATCAGAATCTGTTTGTTTATCCCTAACTTTAACCATATGGGAACAGTTTTATGGAGCAAGCTCATAAAATGAAAATGACAGAGCGCACAGCTCAATCTGAGTCTGCTTGGGCTGTAAATATCTTGTTATCACCGGCTATGATGCTCTAAACCTTAACTCGTGGATTAGCATAGTCACTGCTGCACTCTTGCAGACTATAAAGGCAGTTCAGCCTGAAGACCCAGAAATGGAGACTGCCAAAAGCACCCATTGATACAGCCTCTCTACAATGACGGGTAATGCAGCATAGTTGCAGCACCCTGCCTTGCAGAAGGTCCTACAGGTATGACGTATGACTTCAGAGGAAATTAAATCCTCAAGTCCAAAACTATTATTCCAATAACACTGCTAACTTGTTAGCTAACTTGCTAACTTGTAGTTAGCTAGCTGCTAACTACATAGGCTCTTAAAGCCCACAAGAATTTCATTTTTGGACTTTGTTGTTTCCCAGGCCTTAAATTTCCTTTTCTGCATATGCATGCCCATTTTAAGAATGCACCCACGGACGTACCTATCACAGCTACTAGTAAGTGGTAAAGGAGCACACGGAAAACAGCAGACATCAGTTAAAGATGAGGACCACGGTATCTTCAAGGGACCATCTGGGCAATGAGGCTGAACAGAGCTCCCTGAGCCAAAATAAGACCATATATGGAAGTAACTTGCAAGAGTTCATCAAATGGACACTGATCCTTGGATTTGGGGTCCAAATATGGGATGTGGCAGAATTTCCAGATTTCCTGCATTACAAGTCATAGTCTCCATGACATGAAGTCAGATTCCTGGAGCTTTTCAGTTTCTGCTTATATTGTTAATATGCAGATCATTAAACAATAAAAAAATCTTTTATTCAATTTTCCAGACTCCTAAAAATTATATAGGGAGAAGAAGGAGAGAGAGGGGAAAGAGAAAGAAGGAGAGAAGAGAGAAGGAAGGAAGGAAGGAAGGAAGGAAGGAAGGAAGGAAGAAAGAAAAAAAGGAAAAAGAGAAGAAAGGAAGAAAGGAAGAAAGACANAAAAAAAGAAAAAAGAAAAAAAAAAAGAAAAAAAAGAAGAAAAAAAAAAAAGAAAAAAAAAGGAATGGGGGAAAACAGAGGAAAATAGAAAGGCAAAAAAAATAAAAACGGAGTTTACAACAACCAAGTTGGGCCTGGTTCAGTCCCAGACAATGCCAGCTTCCAGGGACACCTATTAGGTCAGTCTAGCTTCAGCAGGTCACCTGCCAGAAACCCGTGAGTCTGTGGTCCTCAAAACATTTATTCCTGTGATCCAGACAGCTTCCATGGCCTCTGCACCCTGGGAGTGCTGAGAAGAGTTAAATTTTGGCCCTAACTAATGTTATACCTGCTTCCATCAGTGCCTAGTTACACATCAGATTGATTGTAAAGCTTTATTGTTTTGTAAGTCTCTGCTTGGTCTGTTACCAAGTCACATTAACAATCTGTTAATGGATTTCATTATTCCCAGAGCATCCACAATAGGTGTCTACGACCTGGAAACATTCCTTAGAGGAGAGAAGAATAATGGCGATAATTGTGTTGATCTGCTCCTCAAGTGACATTTCTGATGTGCTGGGACGCAGATTTCTAGACGTGGCTTCTGCTCCCTGAGCAGTGACTGGCCCGTAAACAAAGAGATGTTAAGAAAATATAAAAGTACCCAGTGACAGTACGAGGCAGAGAGAGTCAATTCAGTCTTGTCAGTGCTTAACTTCAAAAAAAAAAAAAAAAAGGATAAAATTAAGGAAAATGCAAGCTGATCAGGACCTGCTCCTTAAAGCCATCTTTAATGCAAGCGGTGGAAGTAAACAGGCTTGCTTCACCCATTTAAATGCAAATTGAGCTAGTCACTGTTGAACCTATGAGGAAAAAAAATGTATTAACTTGATGGGACTTTGTAAGCATTGTCCAATTTACTGTTTCATGAAAAAAAAAGATGGTGCTAAATAATGATTAAGACATTAGACAACTAGGAAATGTCTTATTCCCAGCTTCACCTAGTGTCACGGGTGGTGACACTGCTCTAATAACCTCCATTCTTCTGTTTTCCCACTCATCTTTTGTTTCATTAAAAAATAAATTCTTATGCCATTAGTTGCTGCTTCCAATGCATTTAGGCAGGAGCAAGAAGTATTGGGGGATACTGTCAACCAAGGCTTCCAAGCACATCAGTTAAAAAAAAAAAAAAAACCACTACCATGGTGGTTCACATTACATTTTAAAGGTTTGAGTCACACTTTCTCAGCCCTTTACTTTGATTCCTGCAGGGTATCTTTAATATGTCTGACAACAGAAATTACGACTATTTAGCCTTCAGTTTGGCTGTAACTTGAGATATTTTGTCAACTTTCATACACTGTTTTCAATGAGCTGGTTAAAAAAGATCCAAATTAACATAAAAAGTAGGTCCCAAAGCCAAGACAAGAACAGAAACTGTGCATTTGTTTTTCAAAATATGACCTAAAATAGGTTATAAATGAAATGTAGGGTGCTAAAACCCAATCTGTAATCCCAGCACCTAAAATCCTGATGTAAACCTGGTTGTCCTTGTTCCCATATTGATTGAAATAAGCTACTTGGGCTTTATATTTAAGTACCATTGTCATCCAGAAATTATATGTCCATCTTATGTAAGATGTGCCCATCTCTCTATTCTGTATGTTTCGTGAATCTCATGCTGCAGGACCATTTTCTTGCTGTGTAATCATCAGATATCCCACTGCCTAATTGGAGATCATGGATCCCACGACAAGAGTAAAGAACTAAAAAATAATTGGCTGTTGCTATGTTCATCTTTGAAGTCTCTAAATCCAACTTTGGTCTCATACTTAAGAACTGCACTGGACTGGTTTACCCACAGCAGAAATTTTTCTTTTTAAAGACTCATTTATTCAAGTTTAATGATTTTTAAGGAGATTTGGAGAGGTTCAGGTTTTGTTAGTAAATACATGTCAGTCACTTGGACTAGTCCATTGAATAGACCAGACCTTACGTATCCCTAGATGGAGAGTGTATATGGTTATATATTTGTGGACCTGATATTCTTGCATCTGGTAACTTATATTAGAGTAAGAGAGTATGAAATATCATTAAATAACAATGGCACTACTGTAAAAGGCAATACAAAGAAGTGATGAACAGAGAATCAAGCACATATGTTTCACAATTATTCTTAGTTTTATTCCTGATAATATTTTTTTCAATAGACTTGTAGCTGTTACCAGATGGAAGAAAGATTTGTTAAAGAAAGTTTCCAAAAAGATTAACATGTTTAATTTGTGGAAGTATCAATTTATAATGAGGTTCAGTATTGTTCTGTGTATGCTAGGATAAATTTCCCTAAATCTTTTATTTTTTTTTAGGGGGTTACATAGAGGTAAGTAGGAAATAAAACACTTGCTGAACAAGCAAGTGAGTTTCCTCTTCTAAATGATGAGGTGATAGCTCTGGATTTTTTTTTCTTTTTTCTTTTCATAAAGCATTTAAATGATGCTGTATATATTTATTCCACTGCTGTTATGAAAAAAAAAAAGGCGAAAAATGAAGAAATCTTGCTACATAAAAGAAGGAAACAAAATATAATCTTTTACTTTGAATTTGTTTGGCAGTAGCTTATAAAATCTCTGGGTTATGTGAAGCTTTTAATCCATCACCGAGAGCCAAAGCTTCTCATTGAAAACACATTTTATTGAATTGCATTTAAATTATTAAGGCATTTTTATAGGCATAAGGTGATCAAATACATAATATATTTTGATGCTCCCCAATATGTCCCTGATGTGTGCTGGTTTTTGCTAATTAAATTCAGAATATTCCTAAAGGGGGAAGGAAAAAAATATATAATCTTGATCCCTTTTTTTTATGCTTAATTTATGATGCTTCATCTCTCTTCCTTCTTCTTCCTTTCTCTGTTTCATTCTTTCTTTCTTTGGAAAAATAAAGGTCAGCTGTTAATTAGTGTTTTTCTGAAAGTATCCATTAATATTACATAAATTACTGCCTCAAAATCCAATTAGAATCTCGGGCCATACTGAAACTAAATAGATCATTTAATTTTCAGGGCATAATATGAAATGAGGTCTGGGGCAGAAATCAATAGTGGTTCAGTAAGGAATTACCAAAAACTCTGTGTGTGTGTGTGTGTATGTGTGTGTGTGTGTTTGTGCATATTCACATAATCTAGTAATGGAGGCCACATGTGAACCTAGATATATCAGACAGATGTTTTTTTAAACATCTTTACCTGACAGCCTTTTTTTTTTTATCCCTTCGATACTCTTTTTCCCCTCCCATCTCCTTACTGTTTTTTTTTTTCCTTTCTTTTTCAACTATATTAATATTTTATTCCACTTTCAAGGAGACATTTGGTTAAAAGAACATTACCAGAAAAGCAGTTTTGAAGAGGTAAACTATGAATCCTTATTTTACATGTAGGTTTTTTTTCTGAGTATTATGTTTAATCTTTCTGTTACTTATTTACTTTCAGTGGAGGTTATGTAATTCGACCATGAACAGCTAAATGAAACACTTAGTGAATAGACCTGGTTTCTATTTAACTGAGGACTGTGATTCATCTGTCTTTGAGCAGTGCCAATATGTTGTTTCGTGAATATCTGTGAAAAGATGGAATTGATTAGTGTGCCTTAATGACTCATAAGCTTTGCAGGGCTTTTGAAGAGTCTCTGTGAGGACTTTCTTTTAGAAAGAAGTGCCCTCCTCCATACCGTAATGAATAATAATTGATCAATGTGACACGGAAATGATATAGTGTTTTGGTTATTACGTTCTCTGGTGAGAGGATGAAAGGACTGCATGTACTTCTACAAAGACCAGTAGGTAAATGGATGGAAGCAACAATTTTAGGTTGAATAAGCAACTCCAGAGCAGTTTCTAAGCAACAAAATTGAGTGGTAGGTGGTGTCAGCCCCACTTAAACAGCAAAAAGAAACTGGAAAATAAAGTGGTTTGTAAGGACTAGAATAACCAAACTGCATTAACAGGCTCCACAGATGAGCAGGGAGATGGAGGTAAGGGGCATAAGGACCACCAAGGGAAAAAGGTGTTGAGGATCTCTAGATATAGACATTTCCAGTATTCCTGAGATTCCTGAGATACGAAGTCCGTGGACCTCTCAAGATTTATCTGGTCAACGGAAAGGAAGAGGTTTCGAACATAGCTTTGGATGACTGCCTTAAACATATCCAGCCTTAAGCATATCCAAAAGAGCCATTAGAATTGTTATGAAATAGAAACATTCATAGAAGACAGACTAAAATGTTAAAATTCATGCTTTTGAACTATTTAGAAAGGACTTATTTAGCAAAAGGAAGTAAGCAGTGGAAATCTCTGTAAAAATGGTACTATCTGTTCCTCAGCAAATTATGATTTAGAAGAAAAGATCAAAAAAATAATGTGAGATTTCTGAAATAAATTTACATTTTGATAAAATGTGCACAAGAGTGATTAGTATGGCACTCAAAAATTTTGTTGGCTTTTTTCTGGTGGAGTGGGTCTGGAAGGGAAGGAAAATCTATGAAGCTCGGGTAGGTCCTGTCATGCCGAAGGTTAGCAAATTATCAGGGAAGCTAGCTAGGTTAGTCTGGAAGCAGTGTATTGATGCAAAAGGGGAATATGAAGAGCAAAGCACCCAGAAATTCCTTTCCATTTAGTACAAAATCAAAATAGTTGAAAAGCTGAAAGATTAAGTCCCATCATGCTGTAATAATATGTTCTCTACTCCCCTCAAATGTTCTCTACTCCCCTCAAATGACTAAGGAACATGATAAATCACTGCTAGTGAGTTAGATATTTTTAAGGTGACATACCTGATAATTTACATCAAAGATTTTTAGAACTAGCTGAGAACATCTCTGGGTTCTCAGTGGTGTTTTTCACAAAATTTTGGAACACTGAGAAACTTCAGGGAACTGGAAGGAAAAGTGCCGATGCTTTTATAAGTGTAAACAGGAAATCTGAATAGCTTTGTTTATTTAGGAAGGATTCGCTCTTTCTCAATTATGGAAAATAGATCCCATCCAGCTAATGTGACGTGTTTGCCTTAGAAGAATATATGTTAAATTAATGAATACAACAGTGCTGGTACAATGCTTTCTCATGCCTGTGGGGCATTTGCTTCTGGGCTGTGTAATATTTGATTAAGAAATTTAAAACATAAAGAATCGATACGTTAAATGGATTAAAAGGCTCCAGCTGAGGCATATTATTATTTTGTTTGTAGTCAGATCCTATGTGATTTGTTTATTATGAATGACATAATTGAAATCTAAATTGAAACTGATGATACCACAAAGACAGGTCAGTTCTATAGATCAGCTGAGCAAAAATAAACATATATGGTTTAATATATGGTCAAAGCTACATCCAAGGATGCATAAGGTGCATGCTTCTCAGTCTTGGAAACAAACAACTCCTCTGAGAAAAATGTGAGGGCTGTGGTGGCTAATCAGCCAAGAATAAATCTCAGTAGGGTTGTAGGGACCAAAGGTAAATGGAAGAACTATCATAACACCTAGCCCATAAAAACAGGAGATCTTGAGAAGAAGTAGAGAAGTTAGAGGATCTTCCCATTTAGTGATGAATAGGGATAAGAGCTTGAAGAAGAATGAGGGAGCCATATCACATAAAAGGTTTCCCCTTACAGATGGGGTCTTTGTTCTGGATGATGTCGTGCCTCATTCCTTTGTTCTGCAGCCTCATAGGATGGCATATGGCCCTACATGTTTTATACCAGACATAGTCTATTTAATCTTTTCAGTAACAATTAAGTTTCTATCTTAGCTGGTTCCCAGATTATTATATCAGGACTATTAAACTGGTGGGTTGTTTTTCTTCCTCCTCAGTTTAGCTATTTTTTTGTTGTTGTTGTTTAAAACAAACACTTGTCTCTGTGGTGCAGCACATACCAATATAGAGCAGAATTACAATGTACTTCCAGCCAAAATCAGTTTATTGTCTATTTCAGTAGTTTTCTTATGGTAGCAATTATTCTCTGTAAGCCTGCAAGCAAGCAGCAGAAATCTGAAATCATCAAAGAGTTTTTATCTGCAGCAATTTCAAAAATGGCAGGTAGCTGATAGTTTAAACATAGTTCTCTGCAGTAGAGCAGTGTGTGAACTGTAGAATGCCATCTGCCTTCTCCAACTAGTTTTTAACGTTTAGGAATCAGGCTGGTGTTGCCGTTGTTCATATGCGCTAGTTAAATCAAGCTGCCCTGGCACAGCCACAAATTACTTCCCCATAGCAAATAGTGGCAGGTGAAACCAATGCTCGAAGGGCTATGACTAGGTTAGAGAGGTACCAAGGAATATGTTTTCAGCCATGCGCTGGAGGCCTTTATTTCTTTCTCAACGGATTCTGTGTTCAATCAGATTAGGACTTAGGGGAACAATACTTAATAGTCCCCATCATTAATATAATGCTTTTAATATAGAGAAATACAGATTTTGAATGGGTATGTTAGGGAAATCTAGTGGGTAAAATGTGGTAAAAAAAAAAAAAAAAAAAAAATCTCCCCAAAGCGTCTTCTACTAAATTCCCAGACAGGCACTTAGACTTTTGAATACACATCAGCTTGGTGAATTTGGAGAAGTAACATGAAACTTTCTGATTTCCCACTGCACTATTTCTACCAGTGATGACTGATGCACTTCCATGAACGTGAGAAGAAAATCAAGTCCCAGTTCTACAAAAATGAACTGCAAATCTTCTAAAGGAGAATCTTTTGGGTATTTCCACCTCTGACAAGAGAGAAAATCAGTGCCGTCTTCTTTGCTTTATCTTTTTTTTTTATTTATTTTTGATACAGATTTAAATTGAATGTGATACAAAAGTCATGAACCTGTGCTGTGCAGTGTTGAACAGACCCCTTTACAACAGGACTTGCTCACATTCTCATCTTTGTGCCTCAAGTTTTCATTCATGCCCCACTCTGTCCATCTACTTAGGGCAGATCAAGGGAAACACTGAGATTTTTGTTTATTTGTTTTTTTCTCCTCCTTATGGAGGATATATGGAGGTAAGATGAACATGTGGCTATATCCCCTTGTATTTAAGGGCGTTCAGATATTTCTTACACTTTTGGGTTCTCCTACTGTTTCCGCATACCACACAATTCAATTTTAAACTGTGATCTAAGTTAAGTTCTCAAGGTAAGACTATCTATCTAAATTAAAATTACTTGTGACAATTAGAGGGTTTTTTTGAGTAGTTTCTTCTGTTTTTTAGTAGCCCAGCAGAACTTGCTCTATTCATAAAAGTGCTCAGAAAGAAAGACCATCAACTGTAGAGGATACAAAGAAATGGAATAAAAAATATTACCTGGAATGATGTGTTCCATTCTGGCTATCAGATGAGGAAAAATATTGCATAAACAATGCTTTCAGACAAAAGACCTCTCCTGCAAAGTTTTAGACATCTAAAGAAAATTTTATTTCCAGAATAATTGCACAATAATTGGTATTTTCAAGATTTTCTATATCTTTAAATGAATGATGTTTAGAAATGAGTAAAGTGCTCTTATTTTGATTTCTTACAATGGAAACATATGGGAATATTCAGTGAAATTCAAAGGCAACTCATTCAAAACTGATTAAAAATATAACTCATTTCCACCAGATATAGTTCAATGTAAACATTTTTATAGGGATAATCTAAGTATTCACAGTTATGTCAAAGCGTATCATATATAAGTTATCCTGCTTTTGAGCAAAATCCAAATACTAGCTGTCTGAAATAAGAAAAACCTTTCCCCACATTGGCAAGGTTTTAGTATTTAAAAAAATCTATTTTTTTAACTTAATTTTACTTCAGAAGCAGAAACAATATAACAACTAAGGTCATGTTTCACCTTAATTTTAATATAAATGTATGGAGAGACACAAAGATCCAACAAGCAAAATATTCACAAATTGTTAGTAGCAATATTTTTATATAACTTCTTTTAACTTTTATTTCTTCATTTCTTCATTTCTATTATATTCCAGAGTCAGAAAAATAGCTACACTATAAACACTACCTCCTGTCAAATCATCTTTCCGAAGCAAACTACAGGAGGAAGTTCGGAAAAGGCTACCAGCAAGCAGAATAAATAAAATAAAATAAAATAAAATAAAATAAAATAAAATAAAATAAAATAAAATAAAATAAAATAAAATAAAATAAACTGTCCTAAGCCTTCTTAACTATCATGTTTGAGTTCAGTTTTTGGAAAATGTTTTTTGCTCAATGACTGTTTCCCCTTCCTATCCCCACAACTTGAAAAAAAATGTGATTCCACTCTCCTCCAAAAAATATCTGAAACCCAACTCACTTTATGACTCACCCAAAACTTCCTTCATTATAATTCTGTTTCCTTTCTTTATACAATACCTTTTATCATATGCTGGAGGGTGATGGCTTAAAAGTCGGTGCCTTAGGGTTGAATTACTTAGACTCCCTTGAGCCACTGGTTCAAATTCTGGCAGGGTTGACTCAATTCTGCCTCCTTTCAAGGGAAAGAAATTGAATTCTGTGCAGGTTGTGCTGGGACAGTCTTTCAGGGAAAAGCAAAATTGCAACTAATACCCAGCATGCTTTCTGAAAACATTAAGGCTTTCTATCAGAAGGAAGTTTACCCCAGCGTTTTCCACTAATATTTCCTCTTCTTTCACTTCAGTGCTGCAGGTTTCACCCACACGGTTCCCTGAGCAATCTCGCTCTGTCACCAGTTGCACAATCTGGTGAGGTTGCACAGAGCAGGGCTACTTGCTGCCCCGTTTTCCTGCTACCTTGTTTGATTTGCTAAAGTTCCCCTAACAATCCTAAAATGTTTTTAATGCTGTGTAGAAATTTCTTTACATGTTTTTCTCAAGGCTTCTAATGATGAGACTAATCAAATCAATGAAATTACTGCCTTTCTCTTGCAGGAAACAAAGGGTTTCTTGCATTCACACTTGCAAAAATAAATAAAATAAAATAAAATAAAATAAAATAAAATAAAATAAAATAAAATAAAATAAAATAAAATAAAATAAAATAAAATCTTGAAACCTCTCAGTGCACATACCTCAAGGGGTCAGCAGCAGAATGATAAATAAGAGCAGCCTCATGTTAGTGTTGAGCAGCTTTCAGCAGCATCTCTTGCTTTGCAAATGCGCTGCTCTGCGGGGTGATGACACGGACGCGGGCGGCAGCAGAAGGTGGCCCACAGGTTGTGAAAGGTGTTGGCTCCCTGCAGGAAGAGCAGCACGACAGAGCCAGGCAGCTCAGGGAGCAAAGTCTGTGCTTCAGCTCGGTGCCATTTCCCATTTCTAAATTCCTTTCAGGAGATTTTCCTTTTCAGGAGATTTCAGTTACTGCCAACCCTATAAAGTTCACTCGGGAATTTGCCGTGCCTGTAGCCTGTGTCGGGCAGTGAATATATGGAAAATAACACAATAAGTGACCATCTCTGAGTGGTAATACAGGATAATGTAAGATTTTTCTCATTTGTAAACAATATTCGTCTAAAAATATTGAACAGTATCATGCCCTTTGCTTGTTAGAAAGTTTTGAAATTTTACAAGTCGTCTTAGCATTACCTAATTTTGCTTGATCCTTTAAAACATTGTTTTCTCAGAAGCACAATAAAAACTTGCTAGAGCTTGCTAGCTGTATTACCTGATGATTGACCAAAGTGTGTTTTATCCTGTTAGAGAAGTGTCATTTTAAAGCATGCAGCTGCCTCAGCCCCCAGACACACTCAATATGTTCTGTCTCGGGGCAACTGAGCTAAAGGTTGGTTTTCTCTGGAACAGCTACCTCCAAAAGTGTCACCAGAAGGGACATTACAGGATCTGCCTCCCGTGCTTTTGGCTCCTGGCTCACAGGATGTTGCACAAGTTGTTTATAGCCTAATGCAAATGCAAAGCAGTGGAGTTCAGGGAGAGCTGAGGAAGGAGATGCAAATTGGACTAAAAAAAATGAATATGGAGTCTAACTAAGAAACTACAACATATGTCCTTAACTCCTGTCGTTTATGGTAGGTAAACAATGTCTACCACTCTTTAGGAAGGATGGAATCCCCTATGCTGCTTTTATACAGTCTATACAGCTTAATAAAGCCTAGTCCAGAAGAGACCAAGGAAATTGTTTTTGGAGGGATTGTCCTGCTGGTGCCTGAGGTGAATCCCCACCACCAGCCTTCCTCTACCTACAGAGTCTACAGTGCATCCACAGTGTTATCTGTATTTCCATACGGCTTTATGCTCTCCTCACTAAAACCAAGGTGAAACCACCACAGAGAGCATCTTTTGCACCTTGGCAATATGTAGTCTTCTACGTTCCCAAAATAGACATAGTACGGCATGTTATTAGTTAGTAAATCTGTAACTATCAATATTTTCTGCTATGTGTGCACATGTGCATTTGTCAGATGTAACATATTGGGTGAACACAAGGACTTAAACACACAGGTCAAGATTTTAAAACTTGTTTATGATCTGTTGTGAGAATAGTGCCCATACATGAATACTTTTGGTACTTTTTCAAATGCTTTAAAACTAACAGATGTCTTTTTTTTGTGTATGCATACGAAATGGAGAAAATAAATAGACTGTTTAATATGGTCTGATTCTATTTTAAAGCACAATTAAATCAGGGGAAAAATCCAGAATAAACATTTAAAGGTTTTGGTAATACTATTCAATACATTTTTTTTCCTTTAGATCCCTCACTGGCTTCTCTCTAGCCTAAGCCAAGGAGAAGCTGCAAATGAGTGCGTATAGCTTCATGATTCACAACCAAAAAGTGTGTAGCTGCATTCCAGGCACAAGGGGTATACATGTCCACGCTGCACTAAACAGCTTAAAGCATGGACACCAGAGAGAAAAGACCAAAGGGTATTCCAGCTCTGAGTGATGATGCCTTAAAGTCAAGGTTCAGGCATATTTGCAGGTCACCAGGCAAAGATCTAATTGTTTCTGTTTGTGGGCAGAAGATTTCAGCTTATGCAGCTGTTACAGTAGTTTCTCCATTAGTGTGAATTTCCCCTATCTCCTGGAGGCCGTAAGAAACAAGATACAATTCATAGTAAGTAACCAACCTCACTGACTTCCAGAAAAGGTGGGAACTGTATGCCTGGCTTCAAACTAGTGTTCTGAACGAAGAATCAGCAGTCTCATTAATGACACCCAGGTTAGAATTGCTTGTCATTTTTCGCCCTGAAAATTTAAAATATGGAGAACTCAGTGAGCTGAAGTTGAGAGAAAACATTTTGGGTGAGGGGAGAGAGTGTGAGGCACTGGGATACATCAGAAGACTGAAATCTGCAAGCACAGAGCTTCACGTAATAGCATTTTTTTATTACTGTTTTCTCATTCTGTTTGATTTTCAGTTGCAATAGCAAGACAAAAATGACAGCTATGCTGCCATTAGCCTTTGATTCCTTTTGTGTGTACCAACCTCCAGTGCAGGAACTGTGGGATGAGAGATCAGGAAGGGATTTGAGGAAGTTGTATTTAACCTACCTATACTGATAAATCCTTTTTGCATAGACTTTTCTCATAGCTCCTTATGCCGAACTTTGAAAGTCACTTTACCTCCCTTTTATCCAAAACCAATAATTCTTCAGGGTTCCTAACACTGTGGCCAAAAATGCCCATCACTGAAAGGGAAATGTAACCACGGTCCACTGTTAGGAAGTCCCCTTAAGTCATTTTGTTGCTAATTTCTACAGGACCATCCCAGGACTGAAAAGAGAAATGTAATAGAATCTTTTTCTCCCTCTAGAGTTGGCCTCTACAAGGTCCCTCCAGAAGTATAGGTAAAAGACAGAGGCTGTGTATATATATTTTTTTTCATAGTATCCTATTGAGAACTAAGAACATCTGTGTTTCCTCTGCCAGATTTTTAAAGAGCAGCTATTGCAATATGCCTATGAGGAGAAACTCCAAAAGACAGAGCAGAGACTCGAAGAGGGAAAGATGCATAGAAAATATCATCATCCAATTTCAGGCAAACAATTTAAAGATAACTAGTGTGTAAGTGATTGGGGTTGTATTGCTTTTAACTGCAGCCACCTGTTTCCAAAAGAGGAAGAATGCGTTCTTGGCTAAAGCTTGGCTAAAACATCATCTAGCTAAAGTTAGATGTCTTGGCTCTGTTCCTGGAACCCACTACAGGCTTCCTGAATGACCTCATAGCATTTCTTACACTTCTTGAAACTCATTTCCTTCATCTCTATCCACTTGTGTGCCAGCACTTCACAAATAATGAGAGATTCTTTCATAACACTAGTATATTCTCTGATATAAGTCCTGGCCTGCATGAGGAGGAGCGTTGCCAGCAGGGCCAGGGAGGGGATCCTGCCCCTCTGCTCAGCTCTGGGGAGGCACCTGGAGTACTGGGGGCAGTTCTGGGCTCCCCAGGACAAGAGGGATGTGGAGCTGCTAGAGAGGGTCGAGCGCAGAGCCACAAAGATGATTAACGGACTGGAGCATTTGTCATATGAGGAAAGACTGAGCGAGCTGGGCCTGTTTAGCCTGGAGAAGAGAAGGCTGAGAGGAGATTTGCTCAACATGTTCAAGTACCTGAGGGGGCACTGGTGGGAGGATGGGCCCAGGCTCTTCTCCATGGTGGCCGGTGACAGGATGAGGGGTAATGGGTGCAAGTTGAAACACAGGAAGTTCCACCTCCATGTGAGGAAGAACTTCTGTGCTGTGAGGGTGCCCGAGCCCTGGCACAGGCTGCCCAGAGAGGCTGTGGAGGCTCCTGCTCTGGAGATCTCCAACCGCCTGGATGGACCCTGTGTCCCTGCTCTGGGTGTCCCTTCTGGAGCAGGGGATGGACTGGGTTTTCTCTAGAGGCCCCTTCGAGCCTTAACCATTCTGGGATTCTATAAAAGTATCTTTTGATAGGACGTAAAGTGGTGGCGGAATTAGTACATCATTCAGGGCATCAGAACTGATTAAAAAAGAGTTTTATTTTATTGTGTTTTTAATAATAAAAAATACAACCTCTGACATCCCGACCTGGCAATCACTCTAGATTTTTGTCATGGTGCTGGAGCTGCTTTCTGGCAGTAAACTGAGGCATAAGTACACTAATACATATTTGCAATCTTTAGAGGGTATTTATATATATATATACACATATGCATATATACATACATGCATACATATATACATACATATATGTGTGTATTACTGAACAGCGACTCATCCACTAGACAAAAATAATCAAGCTGTGACTCAGTTCTTATTTCTGGCATTCTTGGGGGAAAGTAACCTCCTTTGTGCTTCTCTTTCCCTGTTCTGCCTTTCCTCTCTGACAACTGCAAGTTCTCTGGGCCAGAGTTCCTCTCTTACTGTGATCTTTCACATTTTCTTTAGATTTGAACTCATCTCTACCTTGAGATACCTGTCAATATGAAGACATTGTACTGAATAACAGCTGCAGAGATGTTCGGTTCTTCTGTCCTTGAAAAGATTAAGAAAATCCTTACCGGTTCCATAGGGGAAGGATGATGGAATAAATCATGATTTTATATGCTTATTTATTCATTCTTTCGTTCACTCACTGATATTACTGTCTAGTTTCAGTCTATACCCTGGAGTACTAACACATGTTCTTAACAGATGTGTTATTATCTGATCTTTTGTAATATTCATCTAAACTACACAACAGCCACACCTTTTATCTCCTTCTACCCCGAACTGTACAAGAATATAAACTCTTCATAATATTGGAGGTTGTTTGGTCACTTGGACTCAGACACTCCCGCTAAGGGCAGTTATAACTGACTTCGAGTTTTAACAAAATCTACATCATAAGCTTTGTGATTTAAAATGCTATGTATTTGTATTTCCAAAGTCACAGATTTTAAGGAACACTGGGATTGCTGTTTCAGATTGCAGTTGCCTCTAGTCTATCTTTCTGTTCCTAGAAGAGGAATAATAGCAGTAGCTTAGAAATGTATTTAGACTTTTCAAAGTAGAGTCTTCAGTTGGTCTTCTTCAAAGATCTTACACAGATAGCCCCCCATAGGTTCTCACATACAACCTATGTGTTGTCCTCGAGGAAAGCAATCCCCAGACTGAGCTCGGTGTGGGCTACAAATGTTGTTTGTCCCTTGATCTCCTTGACCCTGATTCTGGGCCCTCTGCAACCAGCTCTGTGTTAGCTGTTAGCTGATGTGAGTTACCTGAGTATGCACAGCATTCACAGTAGCTGGAAATACAACTATTAGTAGCTGTTTGCCAAGGCTCAAACCACAGGAGTTAATGCCCCTTTCAAGATGAAAGCATATAGAGCAGGATGGTGTAGAGATTCAGTATCCACCTTCTCTTTGAATCAGAATAGTCCTACAGAAGCATCTACTTTCACACTGAAGTTCCTTCATTTATTCACCCAACTTTGAAAATGTTTGCCAAATGATTTTTGCTTTATTGACATAGAAAGATAATGACAGTGGAGAAGCACAGTCCTTTGCTTTACCCATCAAAGTACAGTCTGTCCTGTCTCAAGCTGTTTTTGGCAAGAACAGGCTTATTGCTAGTAGCTGTACTTACAATTCTGTAACATCACTGTCATATATATGGATATTACTTATTAGATGATTATTTATAAAAACCTAAAAATAATCCTAAATGTAGGAATGAACAACCACAAGATGTTTACATCCAAATGAAATATTATCCTCTTCTCACTAAATTTTGGAAGCATCTCTAATCTTTAAGCTGTTCATACCTCTTTGTATAGTAGCGTACAAATTTTACTCTAAGCCAAGAGATAGAAATTAGTGTTTGCATCCTTAAATATAAAGTAGAATTCATGAGGACACCAAAACAACAGAGGAAAAAAAAATCAGCATATTTCAGGAAACTTTACAAGTTTGGAAAAGGTCTAATACATAATAAGGATGGTTTCTGAATTTTTATTTTTTGCCACACATACTTGCTTTCCATAGACACTATTGAAAATTTTTGAATTTAAAAAATAAAATAATGAAACAAATTCTAAATTTTTCACAAATGTCTTTTGGGATTTTTAATGGATTTATAATGTGTCTACTAATACTAATTCATTACCCCAACAAAATTATTTCCCAGATCAATTTTAATTGCTATTTGGCATGCATTTTACTCCACCTTATTCTGAAAATTTCAGGACAGCATCCATAGCTTCCAAAATCTCAGATATTCTGCTCACTAAAGGAGAGAGACTGCAACGACCTCTTCAATGAAAAAAGTTCCTATATTTCTATGGGAAGGTGAATGGAAGTTGCATGATAAAATTAGTAATTTTAGGGTACTTGCTTATATTTATAGTAGTTCAGTTAGAGCCTTTGAATTTGGAGACCAATTTCTTCTCACTGTGCCTCCTCATAAATGTTCATTGTTGTATGTCAAAATATTCTGATTTTATTCATTTTTACTGGGCTGTTACTCCTCACAATTATTAATTCAGAGGACGATTCTCCAGAATCCTTTGAAGATGAACCCCCAAGTCACGGGGCAGCTAGATGCCACTAAAGCATCTCTGTTTCAAGGTAAAATCCCCACCTTAAAAAGTCCAATTTTTCTTGTCATAATGCTGTAGGAAAGCAAAGTTGTATTAACCGTCATTAGCAGTTCCTGTGCTGTGATGTACTGTCATCTTTTCACAATTGCAGATTGTTCTGTATCATGTTACATTATAATAGTGTTTTCCAGAGGCATTAATTCCTACCTGGGCTGAAGTGGTAATGCACAGATGACAAAAGCTTCTGTCATTATGCACACAGGAACATCTCCAGTACAAGTCTGAGCAGTTGTACTGCTCTGCGAATTACGAGACGGTGCTTATATTTTGGAGAATGCTTATTACACAAGACATCTAAGACAGCTCCTCACCCTGTATTTTCCTAAACAGTTGCAGTCACCTACATAATCAAAATTTTTCATGTGTTAAGATATGTCCCAGCAGGACAGCATCTCATTCCCCTTCCCCACACTGGACATTTGTAATGATACAAATTCCTGATGTAGAGATAAGGACACAGCATATTTCACTGCATGCTGCTAGGTGATAAGAGCTGGGTTCTAATCTCATTGGCTATGGTTCAAGACAGGAGTAAGTTTATTCAGAACAAAAGAGTTTTCTGACTTATCCACCATATAATAGAAAGTGACACTATAAGCTTTGACCCTGTCTGGGACCTCAGTTTTTGTTATTAGCTAGAAGACTCCAGTACCTGCACACAACGTTCTCAAAGGAAAATAGCAAATAAAAGTCTTTGAAATATGAAAATAAATAAATTCTGATCATATCTGCTGGTTCTTCCTACAAAGAAAACACTGATATAGCATAACATGATAAAAGAAAAAAAGAAAAGGAAAAAGAAAAAAAGAAAAAAAGAAAAAGAAACAAAAGAAAAAGAAAAAGAAAAAGAAAAAGAAAAAGAAAAAGAAAAAGAAAAAGAAAAAAGAAAAAAAAAAAAAAAGAAACACCTCCCTTAACATCTCAAGTAAATACATGTATTTAACAAAATGCCTTTAAGCTGAATGGATTCTGGCTATCTTGAATCAGGACTGGCAGGAAGTATGCTCTCCAGGCTGTGGCAGATGGCATCAGTTTTGTTTGTTTGCCCAAGTTTGCTCTATGTTGCCGTATGTTCTGTTGTGTTCTGTTCTGCTGGAAGAGAGAGCAGCAGAGGGATGGAGGTGATTGTTCGCTCTCTGGTAGCTCCTGCCATCAGAGGCTGGTGGGATTCTCTGGATAGAGGAAAGTCTCAGGAAAAAAAAAAACAGGAGTGAAGGACTCAGCTCCCAGAGATCTTGCAGCACAAACAGGTATAGAAGATTCCTTAGAGGAAAAGAGGGCAACAGTGTCTCAGAAGTAAGGTAAAGAAAGATTTTTCCTAAGGGCACACAGGGTCTATGCAGAGTTAGTTGTGTACCAGGGAGTAGTAAAAGCAGTTAAGTTGAAAGCTGAAGCTGAAGAAAAGGATCCGTGATAGAAGGACATGCACTTTTAAACTGAATTACTCAAAGGATTTAAGGTTGTCTATCTATCTACTTATCTATCCACCCATCCATTTATCTATTCATAATTACAAAGAGACATTGCTGTAGTTAGGCAATTTTGACACCATAAAATTCCTTAACACCTTCACCTGGAAGCCCAAGTATTAAGGGAGGAGATTAAATCAGAGCAGATGAATCGACCTAGAAATGGATCACTGTGCTAGTTTTCCTTTGCTTTTCATACGAATGGTATCTCCTGATAATCAGGTTTTGTTTTATTTAATCAAAATTAAAATAAAAGCTAAGTTGTAGAACAGGGAACAGCGAGGTCTCATCGGTGTTTCTCAGTTCTTTGAGTACCCTTCCATTCATTTCCAGGTCTTTTGAGTCTAAGCCAGCTCTGCTTGTCAAGGCTGTTGGATGTTACAATTTGTACTTACTGCCTTCTTGTGTGTTCTGTGGTCTGTGCTTGGTTGGCTCACCCCAGTACAGCACACCTTTTCTCGGGTTGCAAACCTGTGTTAGAAAAAGCATCCGTGCCAGTCACTGTTTTCCAGGCACAGATCAGTGTTTCCTCTGTTATGGTGGTTCCTCTGAAGTGATTCTGACCATGAAGTGAGAACTCCTAAAATTTCTGGGTTAAAAAAAAAAAAAGAAAAAAAAAAAAAAAGAAAAAAAAATATTAGCAGACTATTGGATTTTCTCCATATTTTCAGATGGTTATTTAATAAAGGTGGCAGACTGGTAAAAATGTAGAGATATCAGTCTCTGTGTAGTTTCTGGAGCATTATAGAAAGTTTTTCCATCTTATTCCAAGAACTTTGGTACTGTACAGCCATCTTCTAACAGGTAAAACGTTTTTTTTTTTTTTTTTTTAACATTTTTTATGTCCCTAATTTATTTTCAGGGAGAAGACTTTGGTTTTGTATTCAGTTCAATGACGCAAAATTCTCTTGAACACATAAACTGGATGACTTTGGTGAGAACCGTTTGTTGACACTGCTTATGACAGTTGATAGGATCATCTTTTGCCATAATTTTCCATCAGTGAGACAGTAATATTCCTTTCTTATGTCACAGAGAATTATGAATATAGAGTGAATAGCCCTTGTATGAAGCTGCATGAGCATGCATGAGCATGTTACAATCATACTCATCATGGTAACAAATTCTGTTATTACAGCAAGTGTTAGAGCCAATTATTGACCAAAAGATGAAAAGTTTCACATCCTCAGAGACATGTGTCTTTGTTTAGTGACAAATCCTTAAAAAGCATTTTTTTCCAGCTTCCTCTGGACAATTTTCTTATTTTGTGTATAGCAACAGTTGATCCTTTTATTTATCAATTCATTTCATTTTTTCTTCTGTTATCCTTATTAAATGCTTCTTTTGTTCTTCAGGCAAAAGCCTTTCCTTCTTCTGCCACTCCTGCCTTTTAATTACTGCAGCCTTGATTGACAGAAAAATAGCACAGAAGATGCTTTTTTTTTTTTTCTTTCTTCGAGTAAATGAAGCTTCTTTTCCTTCATCCTCAGTGACACAACGTAGCCAGCTGTTAACAGGCTTTGTGTGTGTAAGCAGGAGTGAAAGGAGAGACACAACGCGAGAGGGAGAGCTTCAACATTTGATGATAAAAAGTGGAGCTTGAGAGAATAATCACAAAAAAAAGGAATTATATGAAAGGAGAAAGTTAATTGGTCTAGGAAACTAAATTCAATATTCGTTGGTGGATGGGCTTAATGGTTTAATAACTGCCAATTTTGTACACAGGCTCTGTGCAGTTGTAATAAGAATTTCATCCCCAGCTCTTACAGGGAAAAGATAAGCAAGCAAATATACTGTGGCCAGTGAATGCCCTAGTACTGTGTTTTATTATGTTTACTTTATAATCCCATCATCCCCATGCCACCAGCATGCTTGAGGGGTAGTGGAGGCAGCAGTCGGCACTCCCTGTTGGCTCCCTGTCTTTCACTGCTACCCTAAGGTACTTAAGAATGACAGTATAAAGAATTTCTGTGCAGATGAGCCTGTAGATTTGGGGAATTGGCTGCTTATAGACAAGGATTCTTTTGGTAGACTTAATTCCTTTAGCAAGGGTGAAGAACCATCTGTGGGGATTCTTGTCATGTATAAGGAAGTTAGTCATGCTCTCTGTGGAGTTGAGTTTCTTGAATTTTAATGAAACCCGTGTCAATCTGTCTCTTCTATACCCCTGTGTTAAAATCAGTGGTCAGCTAGTCAACAATCACAACAGTAAATCACAGCAGATAAGCCGCGCAGGACAGCAATAGAGAATTTAGTTTTGTCTTGTCTGTTGTTCTTTTCACTCTCTCCTCTCCTCTCCTCTCCTCTCCTCTCCTCTCCTTTTTTCTGTTTCTCTTTCTTTATTTTCTTTTATCTTTTTTTTTCTTCTTTCTTTGTTGGCCATTATTTTCATTTCCATTATCAAAAATGATCTCTCTTTTTTTTTTTTTTTTTCTTTTTTACTTTTTTTTTTTTTTTTTCTTTTTTACTTTTTTTTTTTTTTTTTAATAATTGTCATCTTACTGGAGTCATTTGGATGAAATAACTGAAGAACTCCAGAAGGGTATGGCTTGACCTAAGACTTAAGTGTAAGGAAGGTTTTCTCTTCTTTTCTTCTCATCTGGATCATATCCAGACTTACTTGTCTTAGACCCAAGTCATAGTAGTGCATGGAGGGAAGGATATCTGACTTTTCGTATAAACAACTGACGAGTCAGTGATTATATCTCAGAAATATGTTCTGAAATTGAAGTTGAGATAGAGCTAGTTTCTGTTCCTGCTGAGCCATTATGTGGAAGGAGTCATAATATTCTCCGATGCAGTGAAAACAGACAAAATGCAGCATATTAATGCATCTTAATGGTGAAAACCTTCCCAGAGATAGACAGGAAACTGGACATCTACTCTAGCATGGGGCTAAAACAAAGATCTTTCCTCTGGAAATATTTGTGAGAGAAGAAAAATAAATTATAATAGAAAAGGAACATCTAGTATCTGCTGTAAAGAGGAGCAGGCATAGGAAATTCCCTAAAATACTACTATTCAGTCAGCGTAGGAGAAACCAAATCTGAACAAGGATTTCAACATTGACCATGTGAGCTGACTACCATCAACCACTCTGCTGACTGGTAGTCTCACCATTTCCATGTGTTTCTTCATCTATTGAACTCCATCATTTATAACCTGCTTTATAGTTAGGACTGTACATTTTTTAGAATAAGAGAGAGTTTTATTTTACTTCATGAAGCACAGAGGTCCATGGTTAGTTGCCTTGTATTAGAATAATACCAATAAATTGCATTGTCTGTAAGAACAGCTGTATTTTATCCATCAGAGGGAAAAATTCTTATTTCCCTGTTTCCTTTAACAAAAATGGATTTTTATTTTATATAGCAATAATAGTAATAACAGTAACATTCTTTTTTTGTTAATTTTAAGGAATCTTTCTGTCTCTGTTAGACTGTGCTTTGGCAGCACTCAGTTGATGCTACTGAAATGAAACAAAGGTTAGACTGAATGTTTTTTTACTCACGTTAGATAGTGTTTGTTCAATAATTTCACTGGACTCCTGAAGTCCACAGCTTCCCAGCTGAAGAGTGAGCAGTTCTAGCATACCTGAATTAGTTCAAAGAAGGTAGACAAAATGGAAGGTAAATTTTCATCCTCTAGAACTGACTTTCTGAGAAAATTGACTTCCTAAGTGTATTATTTTCTCTTCTAAAGATTAAACTGTCTTTTATTAGATGACAGAGGAAAGTAAGAGAGACCAGATGTAACCAGGACTTTATACCATAGAACAAAAGAGCAATCCCAAATATACATTTCTGATTGCAAAAGGAATATTCACATAAAAGATACTGCTATTCAAAGAATAAAATCAGAGATATAGTTGGGATAAATAGGTCTAAGGATAGTGTTTTGAGAGGAGATGATGAACCATGGATTTCCTGACAGGCCATACTGTGTGTTTATGTCTGTGCAGGAGTGCATGTGTGTGTTCTTTCTGTCCCCCTGAAAAGCATGATATTTTGATTTAGATAACTAACTGTAAATTTGGGTATGTCATTGAGCCTCTCCGTATAGGAATATCGTCCTTGATAATTTTGATGGAAGTGCTGTCGGGAAACACACGATAGGGAGAAGTTTGCTAATTACAGCAAGGAGTGACAGTAAGCAGCTTGAATCAGTCACTGTTCAAGACAATTTTTCTAACAGAGTATGAAATGTATTTTTGAAATATTTGTTAATTTTGTTTTAGGGTCACTGACACTGCAGTGCCCTTGTATAGGTGTCATGGGAAGTTGATGGGCTGTACATCAGTTAGTATTGATGAAGGAAACTGAAACCTCTGACAGAGAGGGAAAATAAAACACTGTAAAGCTCCAAAGAGCAGTGTTTATAAGTTTTCAAATAGAAACTGAGAAATACCAATAAAGTTTGGATTCAGCTCAAGCGCACCATCAACCTCAGGCAGCTTCCAGGTATTATTTATTTATTTATTTATTTATCATCCATTTGTCTAGTTCTGCTGAAAGATTTATAGCGAAGATTACTGGGGCAGAATGTAGATGCAATCACGCATTGTGCAATAGGAGCGAACGATTCCTGTTCTCATCATTCGGATCAATAATTTTCTAAAGCAGCATTAACAAAAGCAACAACTTTACCAGGTTAAGGGGGTTTTGTACTGAGTAATGACTGCCTGGAGAAGGGAAGAGCAGAGGGAGTAAATTCTGGCAGCCTTTTACTATTGAGGTAGCACATGCGAGTGAATCAATAGCGGCACTGGTAAGATGGCACTGTAAACATGCTTTATGGGTTTGACTGAGTAGGTTGGCAGGGAAGCTGCTGAAAGGATCAGTACAAACCCCCGAATCTGTCCCAACAGGGACCTGAAAACCAAGGGCCTTCACTTTTTGGAAGCACTAAAGAGCATCTTGGTCATAAGATCCTACACCATACCACCTGGCCTCACATCAAGGTTGAGAACTATCTAGCCAGTTCAAACATCTCCTTGCCTCAGTCTTCTGCAAGGGTGTTTCTCAGAGGGGGCTGCAATGGCTTGTGTCCCCTCTTGAGTCTCTTGCAAAGGCTCGTGAAGGGGTGCTCAGGAGTTTAATTTTGCTCTGCAGCAGTACAGATCTTTTCCTACCCAGTGCTGAACCTCAACACAGGATATCTAAAGAAATCATGGCTCCCAAGTTAAATCCTTCAGAGAGGCCCTAGATTTAGAAAGGTTGCATCTAAGTGCACACACAGCAAGTTACTGCTTTTCAGCAGAGAGGCTACAACTTATTAAAGGAGGCTACCTTGTCTCCTTGGGCCTATATTTTGATCAAATTTTAGTGGAAGTGCCTCTTTTGCCCAAGAGGCATAGTTCAGTGACAAATACTGGTTTTATCCTTGTTTTGAATAGAGTACATTGCAATCTGCTAATAAACTTTCAACACCGTTATCTTCGTCCACCCCAAGGGCAAAAGAAGTCATAAAATTTCTTTAATTAACACTTTCTTAAGCACGTATTTTATTAGCAGCAGTATTCATACTACTATTAATAACATTAAATAAATAATACTATACAGATATAAAGATTGTGTTAAATAAGCAGTTTTAAGTTTGCTTGTACCCTTAGCATGGGCAAAGATAATGATGTTTATTACTATTACTATTTGTATTTGTAGTGTGATAGTGCTTAAGAGCTTCAGACACAGATCAGAATTTCATTGAAATATGTGCAAACATAGGACCAGCTTCAAATAATTTACAAAAATATGAAACAGAACTAGTTAATATACACAGATGCACATATACATGCATAAATATATTTTTATGTGTGCATGTGTTTGTGTGTGTATGTATAAATATATTTCTATATGTAAGACTACAACAAAACAACATGATGATCATAGTGCACCAGCCACTTAAGCAGAATAAATAACCCTAGAATCTTAGAATTTCTTTGAATATAAAATTTGGAGCAAACAAGGATGTGAGACTGAGAAAATTCCCTTAAATCATATGAACTGAACCAAATGCGATTTGCATAACTCTCCTCCAAACTGCATGAGGTTTATTTCCACCCATAATCAAAACCAGAAAAGATCTGACCTTCTTTAAGGCAAGTGTAGGATGAAATCTCATTGCAAAAGCTTTTTCAGGAAAATAGGATCAGAGACTGCTCTTCACCAGCTCTTCTGCTTAGCAACATTGTTGATGCTCAGTCAAACATAAAATGTTTTAGGGAATTCAGTCCTTCTATTCATATTTCTCTAATGACAGTCAAAAGACCTTCTCTAGCTGTCTAGTGGTGAAGTGTTGGACTGATAGCTAGATGCCTTATGATAATTCACAATTTTGGGAGCATGAAGTTATAGATCTGGGCAGACTTTTAATCAATGTCCTTATTAGGAAGCAGAGAAATGTACAGGAATAATTTTAGCTGTGTCTGCTAGTGAAATCCCATCTCTCTGTTCCAGTCTTCTGCCACCATTTCTGAAAGATAGAGAAAAAGGAGAAAAAGGACAAAAGCACTGCATTTTCTTCACGGTCTCCTGTCAGTTTCCTCCCAGCTAGCATTGACCACTAGATATGCCATTGCAAAGGAGATACATACATTACAAGCAAAACCATTCTAGATGTTTTTTTAACACCAAGAAACAAAGGCTCATTCAGACACTGCAGGCAGTCTTGAGGTATCTCTCTCCAGTGGCTGCCTACCACAAGCTCCTTCATCAGGCACCAAAAGAAGACGACTTCAGCTCTCCATGATCGTTGCCCTGGTGCAGGCCCTTTGGGGTTGAAGATTATCTAGCAGCAGACTCTCAGTTATATACATAAAATACAACGCTGAGAATGGATTAGAAAGAGGCTGCCAAGTACAGCATTCAAACACCTGGAAATATTGATTTTACACTTTTCCTGTGATTCTACATCATGTACCTTTAGTTTCTGGCAATCTCTATAACTTTTATACTGACATAAATTGTGATAAAAAAAAAGAATCAAAAAATCTCCCTTTTCCCTCAAGAAATAGATAGGAAAGCTCTATTGCACCATTAATATTTTTGTTAATGTAGGTGATCTCAAAAAGGGCAAAAGTTTGGGAGAGTTAAATATAAACTTTGTGAGTTTTTTTCTGTGTTTATCTTGTTATTGTTTAGGCTTTAGATTTGTTCTCCTTAGTAAGAAACATAGGAAATATGAACATTTATGCATCCACAAAATCACAGAATCACAGGATGGTTAAAGTTGGAAGGGTTGGAAGGGAGGTTGAAAAATTTAGCAGAAAATTCAACCTTCTGCCAAAAAATAAAATAGATTCTGAGTTTTGCTATCTGCTTGAACACCTAGCTTAGGAAGAACAAGGTTGATATTGCACCATGTCTGTATCATCAAGGGTGAGATTTGGAGCACTGCTGAAAGTACTACATCACCTTTCATGAAATGAGGTGAGGAACACTTAGTAGAGAACATGAATAATATATGTTCTCTCTTATCATGCAGGATCTTCCAGGAGTAGACTAATAAGTGGCTGCAAGGATTTCTATCAGTAATATTTCCAAATATGTATTAAGATAGAAATTTACAGTACAGGAAGAGGCTGCTAAAAGTGATATAACTTCTCCTGTTTGTGAAGTGTCTTTGTAAACTGGATGCACCTCAAGTGCAGAAAATGTTTCTTTCCTCTACTGTAAATTTCTATCTTAGCAGCCTCTTCGTTCGCAGCAATAGTATTTGTTTCTAAGGCCCTTATATGTTCTTGTAAATCAGACCATTTTTTATCCAGTGAAGATTTATTTTCCTTTTACCCCAAAATTTTCTCAAGGAACATGCTCAAGACTCATGGCTGTGTGGATGAAACTGAACAGGAGAGCCATGACACAAAATATTACCAGATGGTAAGTACTGTGTCACAATTTCCATTCTGACTCTGGGCTCAAATTTACAAACTGATCAGTGGAAAATGATATCAGATGTTTAGCTGCTGATGCCAGTTAACAAATAAGTATTAGTGGTGTTTACCAAATCATCAAGTTGAAAAATGAAGAGGAGAGTAGAAAATTGTCTGGACCTTCAGGTTCAAAGTACAGCAATTTGATCCCAGTCTAAAGGATACGTTGAACTGAATGTTGACCATTGAGTTGTCCAGTTCTTCTCATAAGACCACTTCTGCTGAAATACAAAATAGAAGATTCCAGTATTTCCCACATCTAGAGTTTTATAAACTCATGAGTTGGCTAGAACAACTTTTGATCCAAAGAGCAATATGAGTTGTGTTTATGCCTCTTTCAAAATTTAGCAGCTGACAACAGTGAGTCATCCCCTGTGACTAGCTAAATCTCCACAGTCTGCACTGTGAATACTGCTGTGTTGAACTGTCAAAGGTTCTTTCAGGAGTAATGGACAAACCATCATCAGACAGAGCTATCCATAAACAAGATGCCCAAAGGAGTCTTTGGAAAGGAGAAATAAGTGCTATAGATGAGCTGCATCCTAAACCCTATGTCTCAGAATTACTTGGGAAAAATTTTCTTTTCACTTGGTGCTTTTCAGGGGTATGAAGAAGTGAGATGACAAATGTTCAATCCTGATACATCAAACCTCTTATTATGTCAGGCACCCCCATCCAGATGGGCTTCCTGTTATCTCTCCTTACCTCTCCTACATGTATCTAGATAATCTGCCTTGAACTGACTTGACTTTAGATTCCTGGTTTACAGATGGGCTGCTAGGTTGTACTCAGCCCTCTGGATTACTTATTGAACCTTAGCTCGTCACCCTTGGTTGGTTACATTCCCAGTTCAGTCTTCCAGCTCTCTTTCTTACTGCTCACATCAAGCCTGTACTTAGGCTGCCCTAATCCTGGAGCTCTTATAATGCTGTCATTCTCTTTATATGCATATCTATGTAGATGCGGTGCTATGTTAATAAACGAATGTGGCATGAATTGATACAGCTTTTTTTTTTTTTCCTTAAATTTGTTTTTGAACTGTGACAGGAAAGTAGAATTAAGAAGAATCAAGTAGATTAAGAGGAATATTTCATACAAGCGCTATTTCGACAAGAGTCCAGTAACAAAACTGGTATGGAAGAAACTAAAAAGAGAAGAATAATTAAAAAAAAGAAAAAAGAAAAATGTATGTGTCACATAGAGATTGAAAAACTTTACAGAATTTGATCAGGAACTGTCAGTCTGTCTGTTACAGAAATGATTTAATTAGAAAGTTAACAGCAACACCAAGAGCTACAAGTGAATGTCTAGGCTTTCTGAGTAGTCTTTCAGTCTGCCTACATTGCTAGGATCATAGGCTTATTCAGGGCAAATTAGCATTGCTTATTTGAGCAAATCATTTGACTGCTCCCATTGGGATCTCTGCAACTTCAACCTCGGCATCCAAGAATCAGACAGATCATCATACTCAACTCCAGTGGCTGAGAGGAATTTTAATACCAACAATGTTTTGTGTCAGTTCTTCAACACAGGTGAGTTTCATGGTTGCAAATCATAGCAATTGAGAGACAGCACAGGTAGCTCTGAATTTAAAAGGGCAGAGGAGCCAAGGAAGATGGCTTTGTTTTTAAACTACTCCTGTAATGATTTGGATAAAGTAGGCTTTCCAGGGTAAGGCATCTTGAGATTAAATCTGGGAGGTGTTCCAGTGAATAAATAAATGAAAAGGTAGCTATTGTGAAATATTTTCTTAGAACTCAGTGAATTTCTTCTGTCTCTACTACTAACCGCATCAGAGTAAGAACAAAATAGGCTTTTAGGAAGAGTTATGGTATGTCCTTCCTTCAATGGCCCTGGAAATTGGTTAGAGATGGGATAGATGCATGAGCATTAAACTACTATCATTAGAAAAGATCTTTAGAAAGAAATTCTATTTTTGTTTGAATTATTTGGAGAGAATGGAGAGTGAAAGTGAATGGGAAAGGAGCCCTGGAGATTCTTAAGTAGTGGAGGAATGTGGCATATGAAGTTAGACTACTCAACAAAAAGTAAGTTGGTAAAGACCACCAGTTAGTAATATATATTTTTGTCAAGATTAGGTTATTGCCTATTGCTGGACACTGAATAATCCTGATCCTATTTGGTTTTTGACATTTCCTTGAGTGGGAGATTACCTTGAAACCTAAGGTCAATAAGCAACAATGAGAGAGTCATGATACATAATAGATGCCATAAAAGGAATGAATTGAAATTCTGATTTCATTTCCCTTGTAGAAGATGAAAAAGAGGTGAAACATCTGGATAAGTTGTGACGTCTTCTATTTAAAATAATGTTTCTGTTTTTTAACTAAACTTTAATTAAACTAACCTGCATTCCTACATTCCTGCATATCCCTGGCAGGTCTGAAGTAAAGCACATTTTTAATTTTGCAATTGCTGTACTTGCTTTTCACTCTCAGTTGACCTCATCATTTATTAGATGCTTACATGTTTTTAATAGCTGAAACATTTGAAGTCAATCTTTTTGAGAACAGAGGTATAATTGTCATTTCTATAGCAAAAAAAAAAGGAGGAGGGAGTGGTTAGGCACAAATACTCATATTTAGGAGATTAGAGGAGCTGGTTACTGCTTCTCCAACATTATTAAATATTTGGATTTTAGCAGCATGGAAGATCAGGCTTAAGGGGACTCAGGACTTCATCTATCCATATACCTCTCCTCTAAGGCAGTATTAACTGCCCCATTGCAGATAGATGTTCATTTAACACGTTCTTAAAAGCTTTCATTGATAGAGATTCAGCAGCTTCCCTAGGCTATCCTTTCCACTGCGATGAGAACAGTAGATAAAAGCAAAGTGAATGTATTAACTTTCATCGAACACATACAGGATATGTTTTTGCTAGCTGGGCTCTTTGTAGTTTAACAAGAAGTTGTGCTGGACAGATTCTAATTAGATCCATAGCCCCCTTGTGGGTTCATTTAGAAATGCCTGTTACCCAACTTCAGTTTCCTGATTAAGCTCCAAATGAAAAGGAATGCCAGAAGTCTGCCAAGTAGGGTGCCAAGCCACCATCAAGACCTTAAGCACTACGACTGCTGAATTGTGGGAGCTTGCAGAGTCATGTCTGCACTGCTGAAATGAGATAACATAAGAAATCTGCACTGAGGCCACAGTCCGGCAATCCCATTTCCAAAAATGACTTTCCCATGGGGACCATTACTGCCAGGGCTGAAACGGTGGCCCTGGGTTGAGAGAGTGATGCAGGCTCATAGTGAGCACAGCTGGCTTTTCTCTCTTCACCCTTTTTACCACTATACTTTATGTTATTAACACTGATGTTTTTTAATTTGTGGATCTGTATTCTTAAATTAGCCATAGAGTAAGTAGAGATTAAAAGAAGAAAAATGTCCATTTCTTCAGACAGTATCATGAAAGGTTACCTCATGAAAGGAAGACTCATGTTTGTAGGGTTAAAGTATTTTTGTTCCCTAAGAACTCTTTTTTTGTTGTTTATTTAACGAGATTAAGAGAAGGGAACGGAAGGGAAGAGAAATGGACAACTACAGTGGATCTAAAAGATTTGGTATGGGGAATTAAGTTGTGTTTTTGTACTGATATGCAACTATTTCTAATTAAAGGTGATAGACCTAAACTTGTTTTACATAGTTCACTTTTATAACAACTCGCTGTTAATATGATCAGGTTTCTAAATTAATATAGACTTTATATAAGATCAGACTAGCTTTATGAAGTCCCAAAGTGCAGCTCAAGGGCCCCAAAGGGACTGTTTAATTGCAGCCATCTTATTAAGTATGAAAGTATTATATATACCTTAGATGAAGTTTGTTACGTAGCCTCTAGCTTGATGTTCCACCAGTTCAGCAGCACTTCATGAACAAAACTTCAGCAATCTAATTAATGATATCTCCAAGCCTTAATATCAATTGATGAAGGAAAGGTGTCCTTTTTTTCTGCCACTGGAAAAGCTAGTTCTTGAGAAATTTCCATGATGATTTTTTACAATTTAAAAAGGTGATTGACTGAGAATAAATTTTTTGATGATTTTAGCAGTGGAAATGCTTGAAGTTTACCTGTCAGATATTTATGCATATTGACAAAACAGTAGTGGTTGTTCATGGTAGGGACAAATATAAAAGCTCGTGACGCATCACCAGAAGTCTGCCACATGTTGTATCTAGACAAAGAAGATTTTATTCTGTCTCTTGATCATATTCTTTCTTTAATTTTTTGTGACATTTTTTGATTTAATTATGTATATTCATTGCCATGCTAGGTAAGAAAAGTCATATCAGTAATGGTGCATAAAAGGAACATAAAGGAAGCATAAATAAGAGAACTAGAAGAATGGAGACACTTTATTAGCAGGATTTCAAAAGATGTGAACGGCATTTGCACCTAGGTTGACACTGAAGCAGTGGTGAGACATGGGGGAAAAGAAAAGACTTCATCTAGAAGGAAATGAACAAAATACTTGAAAATATAACTTTTTATTAAAATAAAAGAGAAAATAAACAAATCATGAATAAAATCAAGTCATCAGAAACAAAAAGCAGAGATAGAACTACGTTTCTTTTACATATAGTCTATTAGCTTATGCATAATCTTCCTAGTGATTCTCAGGAAAATACAACTGTGTCAAATTTCAGTCATCCTTTTCTACACTCAGTTCCACTGACTCAGCTTAATCTAGTTAGCACTTATCCCTCATAGACCTGGTGTCCAAATGTCTCTCTTCCTCATAGCATGTTGCACATGGGACTAGACCTGGACGAAACCTCTCTGTGCTCATGGTTTGCTATAGGAAGACAGAAGACGGGAATGAAATCACAAGGGAGTCAAGATGCTTACTACCTCAACTTTCTTTTTACCCTGACATGAATAATGTCAAAAAGACCAGCATTTGAAGGAACAGCAACTCCATAATATATTTATGGATATTTACAATCTTTATGATATTAGGATAGAACCCCTCTTTATTAACATTGATCATAATTCATTCCTTGTGTCCTATACTCAAGGATACCAATATATATATTTTTAATATAAAAATATTTTTATATAAATATACATGACTAATTTCACTGAAGCCAATGTTGAAACAAAAGCTGCATGGTTTAACTAAGTGAAGTTGTTAGTTTGCATTAAGCAAGCAGTACATTTCTCTAGCCAAATTTGGTTAAGATCGGGGAGAATTACAAGATGAGAAAAACAAACATAACATTTCTGTAAGACGCCATGGGAAGAAACACTGGCTCAGTCTGTAATGTTGTACATCTGCGATGCAACACAAAGTAGCGTTAATTCATCAGTTTCTCAGTAGTTTATAGAAAAATAAATGCACAAACCAATAAACCCACTTCTTTTAAGTGGTAGAGTGTAAGAAATATGCAGTCTTCAAGTCACACTTTAATTACTTGCATTAATCATGGAGACTTTACATGATTATCTATCATTACTACCTTTGGAAACCTTTCAGATGGCAAAAATTATGGCAGAATTATCTCAGCAGATATTTGCTCTGCTGGATCACCCCAAAAGCATTTTCAATATTCATGTACCATCTTTTTCTGAAAGGCCTTTATTCATGTAGGAAATGACATAAGTTGTATTCAGAAAACTATCCATTTTTTATCTGGAGAAAACAGTGCAAATAAAATTCAGGTGAGACTTCTATCTCTTGTTGAGAACTCTTCTCTGACTTAAATGATCCTGTTTCTAATTTGTCGTTTAAAAGAGAAGGAAAAGAAGATGTCAGAACTGGTGAAGGACAAATGCTTGTACCTCAACTGTTTTCTGAATATTATCCTTTGAGAGGCATCAGGATATGAGTTTTGTGTCATCTGTATTACCAGGGTCAGGGAAAGAAATCCCAAGGATCCTTATTCTGTTCTTTAAAGGGTTCTGAACAGCACATTTGAAAGAGATGCACATGTTTTCGTCTATAATAGAGACCTACTGCCAAAGAAGGGTTTGTATTCAGAGACTGAGCTATAAACTTTTGTAAACTACAAATTTATAGTGAGCAAAGTTATGGCTTCTTGTGGGCTTTAACTGCCCATGGAACTTTACAGAAAATAATGACTTGCAAAATAGATATATTAAAAAAAAAACGTAACAGTGAGCGATTCACTTACTGGTGGTTTCAAAACTGTCTTCAGAAGATATTCCTTTGGAAGCGCTCTGGCAGACCTAGTGTAATGATTTTGCCATGACAAAGAATAGCCTTTTATCAGAGAAATATTCGTTCTGGTTCCCCCCTGCTGGCTGTTTTCCATCAAACTTCAGTAGAATAGAGAGTGAGAGAGAAGCTATTTGATTGCGTGTGGTTTCCTTTAATTTCTTGCTTTACATACCAAAAATCATTTCACTGCCTTTTTAGGCAAACCCTGTGAGACTTTCTAGACCTTGATGTTCCAGGCCTGACTAACAAGCTGACAACCTGTAAAGCCACATGAGATAGAAGAGCAAAGGAAACGGCCTGCATCTGAGCAGTGACTGCATCAGACTCGTATTAGAAACTGGAGGACAGAGCCTGTCTTCAAGCTTCTATAAGCTTCTGTAAGAAGAAAAGCTCCAGTGATTTCCTTTAACTGCAATGATGTAAATCTCGATCAGAATTTGCTCCTCTCCTTAGTGACTGTGGCTCTAAACTTAATAGAATTGTGAAGATTGAGGGGTTAAAGTAATGAGTTCCTCAACAGTTCACCTCTTATTGCCAAGTATTCATTAAGCGTGTACTGGATGTCTTAGACGGTCACCTCTAAACTCTCTGACTTTCTGGTGGGGATACAGTCAATCTTCTCTGTAATGTCCTCAAAACTTATATCTCTGAAAAGTGCTTTCATTAGATTGCTCTACAAATCACCCCTTTAAGACCCATTCTAAATATGCTTTCTGAACTGTAGAGTGATTAGTGCTGAATGCAGTACTTTGGGTGAGGGCCTAACGAAATACACTGTATTTCCTTAACAATAATTGAGTTGAAGGCTTTAATATAAGGTTTTTTTTATTATTAAAATAACTCTCATATCTCTCTCCAGGTCAATATGCAGTAGTACCTTCCCATTAAGCAGATATTATGTCCTTTTATTACATTCTCCGAGACTCATTATTCTGCATTTATCTGCATTGAATTTGCTATCTATTAGCTCAAGTACTTAAATGATCTAAATCCTTCCCTACCTGACTGTATTGTTTCTCATGGATGACCTTTCCTCCCAATTTAGTATCATCTGCACACCAGAAATTTTTAGTTTAAATAATATGCTCTGAGTCACTTAAGGTACTGAAAGAGCTGTGGTTCCAACATCGATCCCTGCAGTGCCCCTGACACAAGTAACTTTGCTTCAGCTTGAAAGCGTAACTCACAATGTGCAATCTTGCCAGCTGCCGTTTAACAATTTGACATTCCCACTTTGAATGCGAGGAAAAGCCTTGCTTAATGCATATCTAGCTTTTATGAAGTATATTCTGGCTTTCTTGAAAATAGACGGTCTAAAGTTCATGAAGGCATATCTACGCTATAGCTAGAGAACAACCCGTGCTCGCTAAGCCCCAAGGTGAGCCAGGGCCGTTTCACCCACCCCATGTTGTGGTTTGTTTTTTAGACAACCAAAGCTGCAGCCTTCTCAAAGTTTACTCCTTTTGGTTACGTTTCTCCAGCTCTCCTCTGCCTGAGGTTTTTAACTCTGACTATTATATTCAAAGGACTAAATTCTGCATAAGGCCTTTCCTCCTTTGGGGGTCCAGGCTACATCTACTGCAATGTGCGTGTTCCCAGTGGCTACAGCCCTCTGTGAAGACAACAGTTGCATATACAGCCAAGCCTGACATTTTCTTTAAAAAAGAGAGAGAGGAGTTGGTGGGGAAATCAACACAAATACTTCAAGAGCTGCATTTTCCTTTAGTAATTGAAATGTGTCTCTGCTCCCAAACTTGTGCTGATATTTTCCACTTACTGTATTTTTTTCCTTCTTGCAGAAAAATAGGTTGCTATGACTGAGTAGATTTTCTTTTTCCTAACAGCAGAAAAAGAACCAATTGTGTATGCACAATTTTAAGTTATTTAAATTCTATCGCCCCAAAAAGTGATTATTTTCTTTCCCTATGAGGCGTTCCAACAGATTTCATGCAGTCAAGGCAGGCTGAGCTACTTTTTTCTTTGGCTTTTTCACTTCTCTCTGTTCCCCCAGGATGTTCTATGATGATTATTTCTTTCTGTCTTTATTTTCTCTCTCCTTCTTTATTCCTATTTATTTATTTATTTATTTATTTATCTATTTATTTTTACAGCTAGTTCCCCTGAGGGAGTGTGCAGCAGTAATGCTGAAGCACTGCTAAATGCAGTAAGGGAAAATCATCACATGTTGGATAATCTGTTATCCCACTTACATGACATGAACCAACAAAACAAATACTTGCCAGAAATCTGTATCTGCATGTGTGATTTTATTAATTTAAAAACTGATTTCATCCATTTCCTACAAATACTATCAAGCTGTTTTAGATGAAAGGAAATATAGGACCTAGTAGGTCTCTTGGGATAGATATTTAAAGCCTTTTGACATCTCAGTATTTCAAATATATAACATTTTGGAAATGTTTAGTTCTGAATTTATAAAGCTCTAGATAATGATGTTTTCCATTAATTCAAAACATAGGTCATAGATATTGGTTTCTTCATACCAACACACTAAAATTTTTTCACTTGACAAAGCTGTCCATTTCTGTGGTGGATGAGATAAATATGATATTTTTTAATCCATGTCAACTTGCATTCTCACTTTTCTTTTGAGATTTTATGGAGGACGACATATTTCATGTGTGGTTTTCTGATATGGGTTCTTTCCATTAGGAAACCAAGTAAAAGCAATAAACTTATTTCATTTAAAGATTTTTTTTGCTTTTCCTTTGCCCTAACACTAGATTAACTGAGGAAAAGGGTACTTTTTATACACCCATTAGTAAATGCTTGGTCTATAATATCACACTGTTCCTGCTTACACATCCATATTTTCACTGAAAAAAAGTAATGAAAGACCACAAAGGAAGCCTATCTCAGTGATTTAACTGATCTAACTTGAAAGCACAAGTAGCAGAGATATTTTAGAATCACATAATTCAGACAATAATGAAATTATTAGTGGAAAAATATTTTTTCTGAATGAAATCTCTTTTGATTGTTTTTACATCTTCATCATTATCTGAATTCTCATAAGCTAACGCCATGGATAAAAGAAAGAGTTTTTCTAATGATTTATTTTTTGCCTTTTCAAGGCATTTGTTGTTAAAAGGAAACTTTGTTCTACAGTGGAAAAAAAAAGAAGATTAAAACTTTTTGAATTGCTCAGATTGCAGATTAAGGATTTGGGTTTTCTTAGCAACTTTATTAACTGAACTAGACCTTCATATGGTTTATACTGCAGTTGCCAGTGAGTCCCGTGCCTTGCATTGACTTTTTAGTAAACCCTTCTGTCAGAAGAAAAAGGAGTTCGGCCTTTTGAGATATACAGATGAATCTGAAAAGTATTAAGACTATTAAAAATATACCAGTATTTCATTTTGATTTTCATCTAAATTAAAGAAAAAGGCATTATCAAAATGCTCAGAAAAGGAGTCCTGCTTTCTTTAGGACTCACAGTACCTGTTCAATCAATGCTAGATGAAAAAAAAAAAGCACAAATTTAGGAAGCAGGCACCAGAACTTAGACCCTTCTCTGCCTTTGGCTTTACTCTCCTCTGGCAGATTTTTTTAACTCTGAAGCTGGAATCAGGTCTGCAAGTCTTTCTCTTCCAGCTGGACACCAGCCTCACTACAGCTCCTTCAAAATACCTATTACACCTATGTTCTAGGGTGAAGAAACTGCCATTTCAGCCATATTCTCATAAACCCTACTCCAACTCTGAGCATAGCTCAGGTTAATATTTTACAGGAATTGTATGATATAAGGTTATTATATACAACATAATAGCACCACCATTGTAGCTGAGAAGAATTAGATGAAGCCTGAGCATGCTTAGCATACAAGGATCCTCTGAGGACTTAGGAATTTCAATGGTAAATTTCTATAAAGAGGAGATAAATAGCTACATTCTGACTTCTATAAAGGCAGACAAGCTACCGGGGATGTTCCTAAAATAACCCTAATTATCTGCAGAAGATTTCCTCAAATCTTCAATAGATTGGGTATCACAGGTGTCTAAGCTCAGGTTAAGTGTATTTTTTTCTGGCTTGGTTTCCTGAATGTGAGAACTGAAATTCCACCAAAATGTCTCTTTAAATGCCTAAGTGGTTAGTTGAATGTCTGTCCAAGTATCTCAGTAAGATATTTAGGTGCCTAGACACATTCATAGATATCTCTAGGCAGTAAAATTCAAGGATATGCATCTTGCTGATAAGAAATAATGAAGAGATGTATAAAGAGGCTTGAGTATCTTATATCTGACTTTGATGTTGAGTCCCTTTAAATTATACCTTGATTTTTTTTCTCTATATGTGAAATAAATATCCTGCAGCCTATAAACAGATCTGATGAACTTTATTCTCTCAATGACTTTGTTTACTAGTGTAGAAAGGCCTCATTCAGATCTGGACTAATGACTTATTTTAATAGACCCAATATGATCATAATTGGTTGACGAGTAGATTTTATTTTTTTGTGAAGTGTCTCACTGCAGAAAATAGGAGAATGAATATGTTTTTTTTTTTTTTAATTTTGCTTTTTCCTTTGATTGATCAGCTCATGGATGCAAGGAAGAGTTTTATTTCAGAAGCTGTTAACTCAGAGAGAAAAAAACTGTGAATTTTTCCTACTACATGTGCTATTTATGCATTCTCTTGGGTTATCTGGACAGTGCTTCCAACACATCATCTTCTTTCATCTAGGGAGAATTTATACATTTATAGTCTGCTCTAGCTGTGTTCTCCCTTTCTCCCACACCCATACTCCCAAGAGTATAGGAAAGCATAGTAGTGCCTACAGGTTTGAGGACCATTTGCTGAGTGATGAACAAGAGACAAGATGTAAAAAGAGAGAGAAGAAAACTAAAACAAGCCTTCCTTTTAGCATAGCCTGGCAATGGTAAAACATCCAAATTTAGAAAGATGACCATTAGAAGGTATTTTTTGTTATGAGCATAAGATTGTATTGCTGCATAGCTGGATGTACTATGTGTTGTGATGATGGAGAAAATCAGTAGCTAGCTGGGAAACAGGATTCAAAGGAGATCTGGTATTGCTAATGGAACTGAGAATTTTAAGTGAAGAGCATCATTGTGCCCTCAACATATATTTTTCTGGTGAAACAGAACTTTGTGCAGGTTGTTCCTCCTTAACTTATTGAATTTGATATTGCTTCAGGAATCTATGACTTGCAGAATAGATGTAGAGAAAGGAACTCTCATAACATGAGGAGTAAAGTCAGTTTCATTATTTCTTATTTTATTTTACCACATACAGAGTATGGTCTTCCAAGAAAATATGGATACTGTAAACTGTGCCTTCCCAGTGTTGTCAACCAGATCAGACGGGATACATTTACGCAATTATATTAGAATTATGTCCAAGAGCTTTAACAATTTTTGTTTTATCTGAAAAATGCAGCACAGAAGTCAGTGGCTCATCTGCGGGAATATGATCCAGAGTTTTCCTTGATGTTAATTCATAGTACAAAACCCATCCTTCACATCAGTTTCAGAGCAAAGTATCTTCAGTGAAGTTAATCTGTTTTTCCAGGTGGGGAAGTAAGACCTTGGTGTACCGACCAGACTTGCCTCTTATTCTGCAGAGCAATAAGATAGCAGATACTATAATTCGATGCATATACCCTAATTTATCTCATCAGAGGCTTAAGAAAAACAAACAACAATAACAACAAAACAAGGTGAAGATCTAATGACAATTACAACTTTTAGGACCTGGATTTAGTGACACTTCATCCAATATAACTTTATAATTCAAAGCAGGAATAGGAAGAGCAGCAACAAAACTAGATAAAGGTAAGGAGATGACTATCTTGCATCTGACTTCAAGGGGGATTAATGGTTCTTTGAAGAACCCAAGAGCGTTCATCTTGACTGACTATTGATGGATACAGATAACAAGATATGTATCTTTTAGGCGTCTAAAGTTCTGTGAAAAAAAAATCTGTTAAAAGTTTATTTGTATAGAGGGAGAGAAGGAACTTTTGAGATATTCTGAAACATTTTTCTAGCTCCTGATGCTCAGACAATCCCTTGGCCAAGAAGTGGTCAAGGTCACCTCCCTGTGACACCAAAGAGAACTCAGAGGAGTCAGTGGTCCCTGGGAATACTCTGATTCTTCTGGTCATAATCAATATATCAACATTGAGGTTTTAAGACATGGCAGATGCAACCACAGGGCCAATGAAGAATGCTTTCTACCTTGTAATCCTCCTCCCATAATGTTGCCATTATTTCTAGGTCACTTCGTAACTCTGGCATGAAAGCAGAGAACTATCAAAATCTGTCTCCCATTTCCATCTTTCATTTATTGGTTTCTTTCCTTCTGTCTGGGACACAGATCTTTCTCTCTCAAAACAACAATTCCTTGGTAATCTCTATAAAAAAAAATCTGATAGACATGTACAGGTTTGGACCAGACTTTCAGATTTCTGGAGGAGGTAAAATGAGTGCTAGTAAATGCATATTAAAGCATTCCTGAGTACTAGCAGAATTTCAGCACATAAGCAGTTAAGTCAGCCCATTGCAGCCGAATTACACACCAAGGTAAAATGTAAAATAAAACACATTGAAACACATCTCATCAGCACTCAGTATTATTTATTGAGAGCACCCGGGCATTCCAGCGGGTAATACTTCTGTTGTTTGTTTAAGTAAAATAACTAATTTGTCTCTTTAATAAGAACATTATAGATATTCTGCGAATTTGTATGTCAGCAGCACTTCGGAAAGATGGTGTGTGCATAGACACAGTGACTGAGAGTAAACTACTGAGAGCTGTACTCTGTAGCTAGAAAGATGAACCTAAGGGTAAAATATTTCAGAACTATTCTGACAACAATGCAAGTTTATGAAATGCTTGTGTTGGGAGAAAAAAAGATTATAATAATACTCTGCACATGAGTTGCACTTTTCACCTGGGAAACCTAAAGTATTTTTCAGACATCAGCACTCCCAAGAGGAAGGTCTTGTGTTATTCTACAGATGGATGAACCAAAGTACAGGGGCATTTATCACCTTTCCAGCTCCCTCCAGACTAAAGAAGACTTTTCCACTGGGCAATAGATGATGCCCTAAGTTCTAAACTGATTTAAAAATAGAGGAAAGTGAGAGAAAGGGAAAAAGAGAGAGAGGGAAAAAATATACATTAAAGTTTCAATAAAATATCCATACTTTTGTATACTGGATGCAATTTACCAACACTAATTTTAATAGAAATAGTTGAACAGTTTTATAATGTTTAACTTGTTTGTATAATTTCATCTTGATTTTTTTGAAACAGTTAAAACAATATGCATTTTTTGCTTCCAATCTTCTTGTAGTTGGTAGAGGAATTATTTTAATAGCACATATATGTTAGCAAAATCAAGACAACCTAATAACTGAAAAAGTTTCTTTCCTCTGATAAAATAAATAGAAGCTATAGATAGAAGAAGTTTGTAGTAATTTCAAATCAGACAAGACTTTTACTTTGAAGAACAGGAAACTTACTGACCAACCAAATATACTTCATTTCTGATGAGTCTTCAGATTTAATCCTTTCTGCTAATGGATTAGTGATATACTGTATTATACAAAAGAGATGAACAGTGAAGTTAAACCAGAAGATAGTCTGACTAAGCAAAACCCATATTTTTTGAGATAGTTCAGGAAGACTCATTAATGTAGACATTTAATTGAGATTGGTCAAAATTTATATAATGTAATATATGTATAGTATAGTCCATTACTGCTAGTTCTTAGTCCTGGTCACCTTTTATTTCCTGATGTGTGATGAGGTTTGATTTAGAGACAATAGTGCTGCTGTGGGAGTTTGAAAATGAGAGCTCCATATTTTTGGCCACGTTCATTTTGGTTTGTCTGAGACCAGAACTGGAGCAATGAGGGATGCGACAAGATGTGCAGCCGAGTGTTGGGTTGAAACTGCTTCAGGAGGAGCTACTGAGGAAGCTGGAGCTTCCTCTTGAGGAAGACGGTACCAAGAGACTTTGGTTCCTATAAATATGTAAACTTGTTGAACTAAGAAATCCCAGCCTTGCTTAGCCAACCGTGTCAAATAGCTTGAAATCATCCTTGAAATATGGAAAGATATTCTTTACCTTGATCTTGCTTGCCATGACCGTGTGCTGGGCTCACACCTTCCAGTCCCCCTCTGAGCGTGCATTAAGCCACTGCAGCAGCCACAGGAACTGAGAAAACACTTCCTTCCCCCAGTGTGGTAGCACCAACCGGGTTGCAGAAAGGAGGAGGCTCTTATGTCATTACAAACCTTATGTGGAAGTTTTGTTGACAAATAACCCTCTCTATTTAATTTTTGTGATGAAAATGGAAGAGCTGCAATACAGCTATTTTATAGTTTTAATTACAAACAGAGGTCTACCTCAAATGTATGTGGGACACTAAGAGGGCTAGGGGTTACTTGGACCCATATTGTGGGGGGCTTCCACCCCTGTTTCACCTTTATTTCACACTCGTAATGTGGCAGTGCTTGCAATCAGTTAAGTTCTTGCCTGAGGCAGAAAGAGGGAAAGTTATACAGAGAAAAAAGTGAAAATGTTTCGGGAATCAGTGTATACCAATATATAACCGTAGTTAAACTGCTTCATTTTCATGAGGCTTTACTTTGATTCATTTATCCATTTTTGATGCCAGCTAGGGAGAGCAAGAGTGGCTCCAAACTCTTCTTCCTCCGAAATTAAAAGGCAGTAAATTTTAAACCAATAAAAGCAAATGTTGTTTTGTTTTCTCTTTCTGTTTTTTTCCCCTTTCTTTTCTTAATGTAGCTGATAGTCAAGCTGAATAATTCACTGTCACACGAGGTCACCAAAGGCAACTGCAATATCAGGATTTGGGAAGAAGTCTGAGCAATTTTATGGTGGGTAATAACAGTTTTGCCATTATAGAAGCTAAAAAATGTTGGAAAGGTCATGCAACCCCATGGTTCCAGGGCCAGACGATCACCTGAGGGGTCAGAACAAAGCCCAGTGTAAGGGTGTGCAGACCCGTACATACATATACATGCACACAGTATTTCCAGAACTACTTAGGATTAGTTTCCAAAGGCAGCCAGTCCCTTGTCCCCTTGCCTACTTGAAGCTGTTCTAGCACCTTCTCCTGCATACAGCATCATGCAGGTGAGAGAGTCATATGTAGTCATCCTCAGAAGCCACAGAATAAAATGTTAATCACACCTACAAAAGACTAGTCAAGGCTGATTAGAAAACGCATATTTGGTGGAAGATGGCTTAAACTTAATACAGATAACTAACTTCATTGTTTCTAGTGCAGGTTGGAGCAATATGACTACAAAACTGTCAGACTTGAGGAAGTTATGACTTCCTAGCAGATTTAACTTTCTAAATAACACAAACTGTTTTTGTTTTATTTTACCAGTATCTTAAAGAATGAGATGTGTTTGTTACTGCTTGGGTGTCATTCACAGGACAAGGCCCTTGGTCATTATTAGCTCGTGCTGTTTGGCATGTTGTAAATTGATGAGAAAGACTTTCAAATTGAAGGGCAAAACTAGGGCTCAAATACAGCTGAAAAATGAAGGCAGGTGCATTATAACAATAACGACTTTTTTACGCATTCTTTTATTTATTCACTTATTTCACTAATTTACTCATTTACTTGCTGAGGATACCATCAAAAATGCCCCTGAAAAGTAGTGGTTACTCAGTGTCCAGACACCTTCAGACAGGAAGTGTTTCTGACAGATTTACAATACTATAATTAATGCAAACTAAACTCAATTATATTTAAAAACCCATGGTAGGCAAAAACCTGGAGTAGACAACATAATCACCCTTTCTATCCTATAGTTTAAGTGTGATTTCCACGCAATGATTTTAAATTCATTGTTCTACCCATACACACAAAAATAACACAGTAAATAGAGAGATAAATAAGGAAAAAAACAATGCTGATAGTTCTTTCTCACATCATTTCACCTACTCAAAGAAGGTGCTCGGTAGAGAGAGCAAGGAGAGAAATGGAGCATAACAGTCTATGCAGGAAGGAGTGGAATAAAAAGAAAATGTCTGTTAAAGAATGGAGGGAGACTTAGCACTCACAAAGGATGCCGAAATGACTGAATAAGATGCTATTCCTCCTTGTTTTATTTCATTCAAAACTAAGAGATATTTATTAGATTGACGAATCAGCAATATGTTTCTTTTGACTCATGCAATAGACTTGCATTTTGCTGTATGTAAAAAAAAACAAACTCACTGAAAAATGATCTTCTGCCTGCTGTATTTTCCTGTGATGTGTTTGGGAATACGATTAGGTGGAACATCATAGGCATAATATAATCTTAGAAAGTGAAGGTTTTTTTTTTTTGCAATAAAAAGCAGAGGTATTGCTGGATGGGTTAGGTCAAGGAGACTGAAAGGGTACTATCCATACGACTAAATGTAGCAGAGAATGAGCTTTTGAATGAGATGTTTCTCTTTATACTCTGAGAAGAGTACTGGCACAAGGAGACCATTCCTCCCCTCCTAAAATAAGTGTTGAACTTAGACCAGACAAATTGCACCCTAAAACTGCCTTCTTTTTTTTCTCAAATGACTTTTTGGGTGCTTTTTGAAAGTGATCCATCTATAGATATCAGCTATGTGGGTGCTTGCAGTTGGCAATTTGCTGAATAATCATGTTTGTTTTGTGTACCTGTATCAGATATATTCTCTCTCTCCTGATCTCTCTCTGTCCATCAGAAATACCTTTTTATACAATTGGTTGATCTCATCCAGATTTGACAGAAAAATAAAGCTTTCAAAGACATCCTGTCAAATATCAGGAAAACATACAGCTTGGAAAGGCACTGTTGTCATACTCCCCTCAGTGAAATCTTAAGATGCTCATACTTTATTAAACATCGGAGAATCCACACGGGGCCCATGGTGAAAGCAAAGGAGAGAAAGAGAAGAACTGAAAGCAGGTATTTATTAGCTTTGGTACTCTCTGAGCTAATTGCTTAAACAATGTGATTGCCATCGACCCAGAGATGCAGCTATATCTTCTTTATAAGGAACTGTCAAACTGATAAATCATGGGTTTCAAGCACCCATTTTCTAAAGAGAATGAGCCATCTTTTAAATTTGGCTTCTTCTAGTCAGGACACATTTCCATACACAGAAAACTTATTTCTCCAAAATTATCTATCTATCATCTGGCACGCTTTCATTGTGAAGCGTGTAAAGGCATAACAATGGTCTTTTCACAAGTGGAAAAAAAAAAAAAAAGCTCAAATATGACATACATTTTTTTTTCCTGTGCTTATTAAAAGGAAATGAAACACAAAATAAATCCTGTTGTGGTGTGTCATAGGTCATAGGTCATCTGGTGAGGTAAGTTGCTGCACAGCTTGGGCCCCAGAGCTTGCAGACTACATCCTAAATGTTACCTGTCAAACTTGATTACGCTAGAATGAGGCTTGAGCAAAAAAGCATAACATTTTTAAGCCCATTCGAGGAAAATGTTGTGGTCTAAGTTGCAATCAGATCTCTCGCAGGGATTAGGCAGACACTATTTTAATTTATCCACTCCAGAATTCGGTGCCAAGAGCGCTACAAAGACGAAAATAAAGAAACCGCCGACTGTGCATTTTTGTTGTTGGAGCTGCTGCCGCAGCAGTCTCAGAGAAAGGAGGGAACTGCTGCGCTACCTCCATCCCGCACATACTGAAAGTCCCTAAGAAGCAGGATTCTCACATCCTTTTGCCAAATAACTGGATAGCAGCTGAAATCCACCTAGTGCAGCTTTGCATAAAGAAAAGAGGAAAAAAAATAGCAGATGTTGGGAACAGTGACTGTGTTGCAGATTACCTAATGGAGTGCAGAGAGGGGGGTCTGAAGGATGGAGCTGGCTATTTGCAGACTCCCTTCCAAGAAATAAATAATGATGTAGCTTTTGGCAAAGCACTCGGCGATGATGCTACATTTACAAATGTTTCCTTCTTTGTAGACATAGATTGACTTTTGCAAATGCAAAGTTAAAGAGTGAACAGCAAGGTGCTTTGGGGACCTAACACTAACCAGTATTGCAGCCTGTTAAAAAGATGCTTATACATCACATCCACATCTGATATGTTCATTTTGAGCTTATGTTATCAGTGGAAACCTACAATAAATAGCCATTAGAATGGTCAAGAGCACAATGACATATATTTGAGGTGATGTTACGGTCTTTGGAAGCTACCAAGATAACTGGTTTGTACCCTGCCTTTGGACAAGCATTCATATGTTAAATGGATGGCAAGCCTGTGGTTAAGATGATCCAAGACTGGTTATACTGCTTATTCAGCGCATTACAGCAATGTTTTTCCACATGGGGAAACATACAATTACAACAAAAATGACCATGATTAGCAACTTAAAGCACAAAGCACCATCTGCATGCAAATATATTTGCCTCTGTCTGCCTAGTTTTGAAGGCCACATTTAACAAAAGATTTGCACATATCTGTAACCTCAAGTTCAGCAGTAATCCTCTTGCCTATCCCTCCATAGTCCTGTAGCCACTCACTTGTTTGAATCTTCCTTTGCAAATGAGAATTTCCATCTGATCCTGCAGAATTCAGGAATTTGGTTGTCTGAAAGTCATTTTTCTTTTAAACTAATCAGCTGAACTTTTGCCAAGGAAACCATAAGGTTTATAGCTACAATTCCATGATCCTATAAATCTTTTAGTAATTAGGCAGGAATTAAGTAACTATGGTATATCAATATTTGCATGTGTTATCTATCATTTCTTTCCTACACTATTAGTTACTGCACTAGAATATTAAATTCTAGTAGACTTAAAAATATGTTCTTGAAATTTTTTGCCTGTTATATGTTCAGTTCTTGCATCTTATGTGAAAAGTGTGTGTGCATAATATATGTATGCATATGTCCATGCATATATACAGATATCTATTTATAATTATGTACATCAATGCAACAATCCTCGAAAATAAAGCAAAAACAACAAAAAAGCTCAATAACACAAAAAATGCTGAGAGATGAAAATGACTTAAATAAAATGAAACTTGCAAAAGTGCAAGCAGCTGCCATAAGTGCTTTGCTGTAATTCATATGTTTTATTGTTCTGTTTTGTTTTTCAGATAATTAGTTGGTGGCAGAGGAATAATCGTGTTGCATGGAACACCCTGAATTTAATTTCACAATGAAAGCTGTACACTGTATCTACTGTCAGTTAGAAGGAGAAATAAAATCTGTTAAAGGGCCATACTTAGAGAATGGGTGTCCAGCCTCTTGGTTTATTTATTTTAGATATGTGTTGATGTAAATTCTTTGTGGTTGCAGAAGCAGCGATTTTTTTTTTTTTAATGTTAGTTTTAAAGCTCTGTCTAGCATTATTTCGATGAGTGAAATCCTTGCTCAATGAGGGAATAAACTGTAATTTTCAAGGAAATGTATTTTGGAAGAACTCATGATCAGGCAATGAACACTCTTATTGTCTTCAGTGAAACAATTCCCCTGAGTAGTAAAGTTAAGTATTAGCGCTCATTTCCTGGTTCACTCCCTAAGGACAGAATAGTATCCTGCTGATGAAAAAGAATTAGAACAGAAAGCATGAAAATCCTTGTTATTTACAAGTAATAATGGAAAAACAAAACAAAAAGCACATCCACACAGAAGAAAGCCGCAAGAGTCTTAAACGATAGCAGTTAAGCTGAATTTCTACATTCCCTACTCTTCCTTTTTGTGGCTTCAGCAGTAACTATAGGCTTTCTGTCCAGATATCACCAGCATTTTAAATAACACCTATCAGCAGACAGTTCATAGTGAGCTCCACAAAGAAAGTACTTTTAAAGTTGTGCTAAAACCCCTCCAGCTTCCAAAGCACATTTGTTTTGTTAGGTGATGATACACGCTCAGGCAAGGAGTGTCTTCCATCCCGGGGTATCTTCGGCAGGCAGCTGTCATGGTCTTCCTTTCCGTGCACAACTTGCTTGCTCGTGCTGCAGTGTCACCTCTCTGCAGCTTTAACGCAGGGCGGGGGACACGTGTCTGAGCGAGCTGCTGTGCTGGGGTGGGTGTCCTGTTTATCCGAAGCTAGAGGTGTGGCTGGTGGCCCCTCAAATGTCACCACAACCCACCAAGGGCATGGACTTCCTATCCTCCCTATGCGTGTCCTGCTGTTCAGCCATCTCTCCACCTGCAGGTGGATGGATTTTGTTTTTCTTTTTGGCATTTCTCATTCTGGTGACTAAGCACTGTCTAAGAAGCTGGTCTGCTCTTCCATGGGATAAGCATCCATACCTTTATTTCATTCCCAAACAAGAGCAACACTGAGAAGAATTATACCTTTTTTTTTGTCATGCTTGGTTAATCTTCTACTCATATGAGCACTTAAGAATGAGTTTAAGTTTAAACATAAATATAAACTCTATTAAAGCTGAGCTGCCACTGATTTATCCAATACTGTATGCCCAAAACCCATAATATGAGGTCCCCAATACTCTATCTCTCTTCAGAGATCTTTTGCTCAAATCTGTTGAGTTGACACATCCAAATAAAGTCCAAGGTGGTTTTCCTGTACTGGAAATATCAGACGAGCACAAATACAGATTTAAATCTGTTAGACATCTGGGAACTTTGGGAAGTCTCACCAAAACCTACTTGTTTGAGACAACTAAACACTTGGTATCTCCTCTGAGCTCCAGAAACATGACGCTGGTTGTGGTTATCTGTTAAGTTACCCTGATTAATTCCTATCCAGAACACTCTTGCCCCTTTTGCTTAGAGATTAGTATTTTGAACACAGCTCTCATTATATCAAATCCCTATATACAAATACTTGGCTAACATCACTTCTTTGAATATTATACAGCCCTTACTATTAAAACAAATAATTGATACATCTAACTGGCTTCAGCAGGGAAGAAAGGAGTAGGTGGTCTCATTAAGAACCCTTGTTTTGCAAGAAAAGCATTTCTCATTGTCTTTACCCATGATATAAATGACCTTTGCCATGGAGTTGATGAATGTATAAATCTTTCATAATATATTTTAATGTCCTGCTGGTAGTAATCTTTATTATAAAGAAAAGAAAAACAAAACAAGAAGATTTGCAAACAAAAAATCTATTATTAAAAGCATATGATCCTTACACTTTTATGAACAAGAATTTGAAATGCTTTTTGGTAATCCATGCCTTACGCAGCAACAGAAGCTCATGTTTTCTTTATTTTTATTTTTTAATTATCCAAACAGCAGGCTATCTCCTTGTTCCACACAGTGCTAGATCTCCAAATGAAGATGTTATACTGACTATTCACCCAAATGTGTCTGCCAAGCAATCCGATTAACAACACCAAAAATATAAAGAAAAGAAAACCACAGATGAATTGAAAGCCTTTTTAAATAGTTCTGTCTTGAAAAGTTATGTGTACTTTAGCAGTTAGCTTTTATGGAATTTGTCAGCCTGTGTATCTACTTTGAACCAAAAACAAAGCACTGCTCTGGCTCAGGTTCATGGAGGACTCTAATCTCCATCTCTGTGCTCTGAGGAAATCTAGCAGATTTGGGCCACAAGTGATGGTCCGTCTCTTATCTATTGCAACATTCATGTGAGAGGTGAGAGACCTAATTTAAGTCCTTATTTTTTTTCCCTCTACCTGACCTAATTCAAGACGATGTTTCTCAGCCTTGTAGAGAGTTGACTTTTCTTTCTCTTTTTCTTTTGGTGATACTGTATAACAATGCTGAAGGGAAAGCCAAATTTGCTGAATTAAAGAGAAAGACTGTTCGGGTTAACTATTATTTAGGGCATTTGAGTGTAAAGTCCTAGGTTTTGATTATTCCTTAAAACTCTATTGATGCAAATATTAGTGGACTAATATTTCCTCACTTACTGTGTGATAAACTTTCTGACTCACTATGCAGAATATGAGCACAGCACCTCAAAACTGCATCAAAGACCCCCAGCACATGGAAAAGTGAGAAACCTGAACCTAGGTTCTGGTGTACACAGTACTGTACAAAAGGAAAGGTTGATGAGTCTTCAGTTTTTTTATTTGTCTATCACGATGAGTAATCCAGGAATACCTTTAGCAGGCAGGGTCCTGCTAAATTAGGAGTACCTAAAAGGAGAAAATGTGGTTGTCCCCACTACTTTTTATACAGTAACTGCTCAGCCAGAATCCAGTCATTCTGGTTTAAACTCAGAGATATGGAGGAGGCAGGGCTGTAAGCAGCCTTGCAACAATGGACTTCAGGAGGGCCAACTTTAGCCTCTTCAAAAACCTCCTCGAAAGAATCCCATGGGCTAGAGCCCTAGAAGGAAGGGGAGCCCAAGAGAGCTGGCTAGTGTTCAAACGTCACTTTCTCTGCGCCCAGCAACAGTGCATCCCTGTGCGTAGGAAGTCAGGCAGAGGGGGCAAGAGACCTGCGTGGATGAGCAAGGAGCTGGTGGCAATGCTCAAGCAGAAGAAGGTGGTATACAGAATGTGGAAGAAAGGGCAGGCCCCCCGGGAAAAATACAGGAGTGTAGTCAGGGAATGCAGAGATGCAACTAGGAAAGCTAAGGCACAGCTGGAACGCAGCCTGGCAAGGGATGTTAAAAATAACAAGAAAAACTTCTATAAATATATTAAAAGTAAAAGGAAGATCAGGGGAAATGTGGGTCCTCTAGTGAATGGGATGGGCACCCTGGTTACGAAGAACACAGAAAAAGCAGAGCTGCTGAATGCCTGCTTTGCTTCAGTGTTTACCAAGGGCAGCCCTGTAGAGTCCCAGGCCCTAGCGACAAGAGAAGAAGATGGGAGAGAGGAAGACTTGCCCAGGGTAGAGGAAGATTGGGTCAGAGAGCACCTAAGACACCTCGATACCAACAAATCCATGGGCCCCGATGGGATGCACCCCAGAGTTCTGCGTGAGCTGGCGGATGTCGTAGCCAAGCCACTCTCCATCATCTTTGAAAGATCCTGGAGAACGGGGGAGGTGCCGGAGGACTGGAAGAAGGCCAATGTCACGCCAGTCTTCAAAAAAGGCAAGAAGGAGGACCCGGGCAACTACAGGCCGGTCAGCCTCACCTCCGTACCTGGAAAAGTGATGGAACGGCTCATACTGGCCGTTGTCTCCAGGCACGTGGAGGACAAGAAGGTGCTCAGGACTAGTCAGCATGGATTCGCGAAAGGGAAATCATGCTTGACTAATCTGATAGCCTTCTATGATGGGATGACTGGCTGGATAGACGAGGGAAGAGCGGTGGATGTCATCTACCTTGACTTCACCAAGGCTTTTGACACCGTCCCTCACAACATCCTCCTGGACAAGCTCCGGAGGTGTGGGCTGGATGAGTGGTCGGTGAGGTGGATTGGCAACTGGCTAGATGGCAGAACTCAGAGGGTGGTGATCAGCGGTGCAGAGTCTAGTTGGAGGCCTGTGTTGAGCGGAGTGCCCCAGGGGTCAGTCCTCGGTCCAGTCCTGTTCAATTTATTTATCAACGATCTGGATGAAGGCACAGAGTGCTCCCTCAGCAAGTTTGCAGATGATACGAAGCTGGGAGGAGTAGCGGATACTCCAGAGGGCTGTGCTGCCATCCAGAGGGACCTGGACAGACTGGACAACTGGGCGGTCAAAAACCTCATGAAATTCAACAAGGCCAAGTGCACGGTCCTGCACCTGGGGAGAAATAACCCCAGACACCAGTACAGGCTGGGGACCGACCTGCTGGAGAGCAGCTCTGCTGAGAAGGACCTGGGCGTCATGGTGGACGACAGGTTGACCATGAGGCAGCAGTGTGCCCTCGTGGCCAAGAAGGCCAATGGCATCCTGGGGTGCATTAAGAGGAGCATTTCCAGCAGGTCGAGGGAGGCGATCTTACCCCTCTACTCAGCCCTGGTGAGGCCACATCTGGAGCACTGTGTCCAGTTCTGGGCCCCACAGTACAAGAGGGATGTGGAGCTGCTGGAGAGAGTCCAGCGCAGGGCCACGAGGATGATCAGGGGCCTGGAACATCTGCCCTATGAGGAGAGGCTGAGGGAGCTGGGCTTGTTCAGCCTGGAGAAGAGAAGGCTGAGAGGGGACCTGATCTGTGTCTATAAGTACCTCAAGGGAGGCAATGAGGAGGATGGGGCTGGCCTCTTTTCACTGGTGGTCACTGACAGAACCAGAGGAAATGGCCACAAGCTGAAGCATAAAAAGTTCCACGGGAACTTAAGGAAGAACTTCTTGACGGTGAGGGTGACAGAGCACTGGCACAGGCTGCCCAGAGAGGTTGTGGAGTCTCCTTCTCTGGAGATCTTCAAGACCCGCTTGGATGCAGTCCTGTGCCACGTGCTCTAGGTGGCCCTGCGTGTGCAGGGGGGTTGGACTAGATGACCTCTAGAGGTCCCTTCCAACCTTAGGCATTCTATGATTCTATGATTCTATTTTCAACAGATGGGTGATATTTTCTCATATTTTTGAAGCCATCTCATTGAGCAGCAAATAATTCAAACATTATGAAATAAAAGAAAAAGAAAAAAAAGTGCCAGTCTGTAGTTAAAGTGATTATCTGGTGGGGGTGATGGACATAGTTTACAAGGATTGTTACTTTTTTGTTTTTCTTCTCCACAAAGTATTGTTTCTATGTACGTATCCTATTTCCCTTTCTACAATTTCATTTCCATCATCTGTTCTTCCATTATATTCAGTTTCAAAGATCCTTTATTGGAAAATGAGTCAAAATGCTCACAACTAAACTTGTACTACTTTGTCTCTACCCAGCCTTGCTGCATGCGGTACTGCTCCTGGTTTTGCTGCTCTCTTTTTTATTTATGTGACTGAAGAGCTTTTTTGTTATTTGTTTTAATATACTTTGAAAGGCCTAACTCAGCTTGGCTGTTGGCAATTCTTACATTATTTCTACACTTCATGACCTCTAAGGTGTACCTTTATTTGCTGATCAATCTTTTTTTTCTCTCGATTTCTCGTAGGCTTTATGCTTACTCTTAATGTCCTTTTCGAGGTGGCTATACATCCAAATACATTTGGAAACCTTTCCTGAAAGTTTTGTTCTCACTTGCTTGATGTGCAAGTTTTGGATAACTTTTCAGTGCTGACTTAAAGACTTCGGAAGAATCTGTCACATTGCAAGCCCCTGACTCCTTGCTTCCATTGCCTTCACTAGCTTGCCCATGTAATTTGTCAAAGTTTTCCTTTTGAAATTGAGTAACCTAGCTGAAGACCTGCTTTTGCTTGTTTTCCATGTAATTCATATTCAATCAATTTATAGCTGCTGACTTCAAGGATATTTCAATATTATTATTTTCAGCAAGTACACAGAATTACAGAAATGTTTGGCAGGTTTTAGCTGGAGTAGGAGCATCTGTCCCAGCTGGGTACCTGGAAGTCATTGAACATGGAGATCAGCATGATCAGTCCTCCTTCATATGTGTGCTAAGCTATTGTGCTGAAATCATGGAAACTACTGTGTAAATGTCACACTGCCTTGGAACATACAGCACAATTTCACTTAGTTATAAAGAGACAAAGAGAATGGTGCTCTAGGGGTGGCTTTGAACTTCCATTTGTGCTTTCAAAGCCCTCTGCATGCATGCACTCAATGCAATGAGTATAAATATTTTCTAGGCGATGTAAATTATATACCCTAGTAAATAGACAATATATTCAGAGAAGCCATACTCCCATATTCTGCAACGCGTTATGCAGATATATTCATGTATGTGTATGTATATACATATGTGTTTTTGTGTGCACCTGCCTCATTTTTTGTCCATTTCTACACTGCAAGTATGATGAAAAGAGGGAAGGACTGGAATGTGATTTATTTTGTTCTGTTATGGTCCTAGGACTGCAGATCCACATTATATCTCTACTGTCAGCAAAAACTGTGCCAGTTGCCACTCGAAATGAAGCATATACAGTGCACAGATATAAAGCTACCTCTCTGAGGACCTTGCAGGGACACTGCAAGTGGCGGACTCCAGATGTTATCCTGCTGTGTGACTTTATCTTTGCTCACATTGAGAGGGAAGCAGCTCTGCCCACACCAGTGCCCCCACAACCAAAGTGCCCAAACAGGCATGAAAGACAAATTCACATCAGCAAAACAACTCTCCTATGCCTCAAATCCCTAATAATGGCAATGTTTTTTTTCTGTCCTTATAGCAGTAAGTCACATCAGAGGTGAACTTTTCACCACCTTGTAGATGCTTGAAAGATGAGAAATATTGCAAGAATTAGTACGAATGGATGCTCCAAATTCCACTTTTTCTCTCACTACAGATTGTTTCTCTTTGCATCTTGTTCAGGATCTTGTGATGGGCGGAAAAAAAAAGCTTGTATTTCAAAGAAATGTTATGTGAGTGGCTTTATACGGGTGTTGTGTCCAGATTCTTATTGCTTTGCCCTCTCAAGGAAAGGAAGCAAAACATTTTTAATTGATCCCAAAGCAATCAAGGGATCACTCAAGCACTGACAAAAAGGTGTGTTATAACACTGGAGGTTCAGTAGACCTCCCCTAAAGTGGTCTTATCTGCCAGAAAAGGAGCATTACTTAAAGAAAAAAATCGCAATGAATAAAAGGGAAGATTGACAGAAAGTGCTGATGTGAAATAGGGAGACTAGAGCTATCTAATAAAAAATGAACATGAAGTACTGTTTTATGTTGAATTTAAGACAGATTAGGAAGGAAAAAAAAGCAGAATAAGAAATAATTATAGTAAATGAATGTATCAAGTAATATGTTTAACTGGGTCAGCCAAATTCATGACAAACTTTGGGAAAATGAGAAAATCAAAGAAGTGTGTAAAGTTCCCTTGAGAGGACCAAAAGGAATTTTCTGTCTTTCTCAGCTCACTCAGTCTTGTCTATATCACATCCTTATAGAAGGTCTGCAGTGTGCTGGTATGGATATTTACCAAAGAATCAGCAAAGAGCTGGGCTTTCTCTTTCCTCCCCTTCTGATGCCTTCCCATTCGCTTTGCTCCCATGTGTTTGCTCACTCTGTGCACACACGTGTGTGTTTTGAATTTCCTTGCTGTTCACCTGGCCCTGAGACCTACTGTACCACACGGTTATCAGCACGATGAGACAGCCTGTCTGGCTCTGCCCAGTGTTAAAAGGACCGGTAAGGAAAAGGGACCTGAGCGAGCGAGCCAGATGACATCCCAGCCCTGGGAAGGGAGCCAGGGTCCGGAGCAGCAGCTGCTGCGGCCAGCCTGCCAGCCCAAAGCATTCGTCCATGACTGACCAGTTGCCTTGAATCCCGAGAACAGCAACACACTCGAGCAGCAACACTCGCTTTATTGCCCCTACCTTTACTTTCTCTTCTTTTTTTTTCTCTCTTTTTTCCTTCTGCTGTCTGATATTTTGACAAAGGCATGGGAAAAGACTGTAGTTTATAACTCAACACTAAACAAAAAGACCAATGTTTTCCTCCTCCCCAGGTAATAGGACTTGACAAAATAAGAGACTCTAATCCCATGCTTTATTGTAAATAAAGGAATCTGGCATATTTTGATTATGTACATTTTTCATATCCATTCGGTCTGAATATAAGGTTTGTTTTCATTCTTTGTGTGTTTGTGGTTAATTTATCTTATTCAGGGACAGATGCAGCGTGTATTGAAATAAGGAGGTAGTCTCAATGTGGGTTTGAAAACAGTGTCGCATGATAGGAGTACCATCTGCTATAGTAAGCAGAACCAGTATAGGAGATCTAAAGCCCCATTCTCCAACTGGTAAATAAACATTCGCTACCCAGAATGTATCTAAATGTTGGGATGAATTTTTAATATATTTTCCATCAACTGAAATCCATAAGTCATGCTTGACTGTTTCTGTGACAGAAGCATCTTAAGATGCTTCTGCCTTGAGATAATTTATTCCATCTAAAATAGTCAAATATATGAACCCACTACAAGCTTTCCCGCTCTGTCATTTGTCCTCATGCATTACCATAAAATGGCTTTTATCCCTGAGGGAATGTATGCAGAGAATAGGTGGTAGAGGGAGGAAGAATGGATGTGAGTAGAGATGGAAAAGCTTTCTTGTAACTTTGAAGATTTAGGAATGGCCTATAAAACGAAGGAGATTTTCTGCAGAATCATGCTCTTTGTATGTCCTTTTTATTTACATTTTGATATTTGTTTATGTTCCCATCCCTGCTCTCTATGTGAACAACCAGGAGACCACAACTGTGGAACCAAGAGTGCTTGTACCATCATGTGGCTTCAGCCTTACTGTACAGGCTGTGGAGACCAAGGTTCAGGTCCAGAGAGCCCAGTTAAGATCCATTCTTGAAAGTACTTGAAGTTTTGATCCAAGATGCCTGGAAGGCAGGAAAAATATAGAAATAGTTTGCAATGAGTGCTTGCTACAGTAGGAACTCACCACACCACTGAAATAAATGGGAATTGAAGCAGTTGCAGGAACGTGAAGGGGTTAGAGGAGGGAATTCTTAAGGCCAGAGAAGTATTAAGATTAATCAAAAGGGAGGGGAGAGAAGGGCAGGAGACAGGCAGAGTGGGGTGTCAGATGTTTGCTTGCTTTGAAGAATAAAAGTAGCAATCACAAAAATCGATAGTGAGCCTTATTAAAGGTGAGCTAGGTGCTTTCACTCTGAGATTTTGCTTGGTTGTCTCAGGTTTGGATGCCTCGCAGGTCAGGTATTTCAGACCTAGTATCTCCAGAGATCCTCCTCTTGTATTGCAAATCATTCCCTCCAGAAAACCACCATTGTCTCAAATGTGCTTTTTATTTAGTTCAGTTAGGGGTGAGAAAGAGAGGAGGAGAAAGGAAAACTAAAAAGAAGGAAAAGAGAGAAAGACGAGAAACAGAGAGGAAGAAAAAGGAGGGAGGAAGGAAGAGAGGAGGGAGGGAGAGAGGGACGAAGGAAGGAAGGAAGGAAGGAAGGTAGGGAGGAAGGAAGGAAGGAAGGAAAGAAGGAAGGAAGGAAGGAAGGTAGGGAGGAAGGAAGGAAGGAAGGAAAGAAGGAAGGAAGGAAGGAAGGTAGGGAGGAAGGAAGGAAGGAAGGAAAGAAGGAAGGAAGGAAGGAAGGTAGGGAGGAAGGAAGGAAGGAAGGAAAGAAGGAAGGAAGGAAGGAAGGTAGGGAGGAAGGAAGGAAGGAAGGAAGTGAAAAATTTGCTTGTTCCATGGCATTGTATTTGCATTTTTTTTTCATTTTAGGACTCAGGTAGTTTTCCTTTTCCTGTTCAGCTTGTACAATTTCCCTCAGGTGAATAAGTCTTCTTAGAGAACTGCAGTCAACATTACCCCAGGGTCTCAAAAAATGTCAATAAGAGAACGAATAATATTTGTTCATAATAGTGTTCAGTGCAAACCATGACTGATTAGTGTTATGTGTGACATCAACAGAGACAGTAATCAAGGTTACTTTAGCATTGATTTTTTACAGAGGTGAAGCCTCTTTGATGTATTGCTCCATCAACACCTTCAGAGCCTAACTTTGCACATGAAATTAATCCCAATTAATTAGACTATTTGTAGATAGTGCTGGGCTCTTTTATGTTGCAAAATAAATATTAATTCAGTCACTTTTTTTTCACCTTGTGCAGCTTGTGTGGCTAGCAAGGGAAAAGAGTCCTATTGATCAGTGTGCTGAAAAATGTCAGAAAGTTTAGGCACTTGAGGTGGTCTGAGAGGCTACTTGCGTGGAATCAGCTCAACTTACAGAGCTTAACAGAGAAATATAATTAGTTAAACCTGAATTCTATTGGCTTTACCGCTGCACATAGCTATGGAAACAGTATGTTTCTCACATGAAAAAGTGGGTAAAGTTACTGTTGAGCCTCTCAAAAAACGTACATAAGATACTACACTGTGACACTACCCTGCAGGGAAGATGTGCCCTGGAGGCAATGATTCAGAGATATCTTTTAAATACGGAGACTTATTTGTTCAGGAACTTCTACTAGGAGGGATTTTTCACTAGTCAGTATGATGAGTAAATTCCTGTGTCTCATGTCAGGCTGTTTTCAGATGTTCTGGACTTGAAAGGGAAGAAGTCATGTGGATCACCCTTTTACTCCTTCACAAAAAGTACCCCAAAGTCTACTTGCTTATGCATTTCAATTCATTCTGAATCCCAGAGTTTGGAACTTTAATTCTGATTCCCAGAAAAAAAAAAAAAAAAAAAGTAGTATTAGTGTGGGAGGAAAAAGGGACAAGTCACAGAGGATTCACACTATTTGCTGCTACGAACTTAAAGTCTAAAGCCTAATGTTTTAATCCATGCTTCTTTCCACTAGAGAGAGAACTCAGGCAGTCAACTTCTGCATGAGTTTTATCTAACTGAGATTCTCGAATTTACTCTTCCCACTACACTTAGTATGAATCCCAGTCTTATTTGCAGATCTAAATTCCCACCTCCATCAGTTATATGCTAATGGCTTGCCAGGGAATTGCATTACTGTTTCTGCAAGTATTGCAGATTGGAATCATGTGGCTGCAATCAGCTTCATTTTTTACAGAGTCAGAAAAGTAAAAATAAAAATAATAGTTTTTAAAAATATCCAGCTTTAAGTATCTAATGAGTTCTCAAAATCCCTCACAGGAAAAGTAACAATAAGGAATCTCTAAACTGATTAGGCTCTTTGGAACCTCATCAAAGGATAAATAAATGAGTGCTTGCATTATTATAGTAATGGTTGAATGGTCATTTCCTCTCCAAATTTAGTCATCACATAGCATTATCTCAGGAACAATAAACCCTTTTCTACAGTTCATTATTCTCCAGAAAGAAGAATACAGGACCATTCTATGCTGCTGTCTTGGCCTGTGCTATCTGAAAGAAACCAGGGAGGCAAGCCTGGGAAGGAAAAGCAGAAATGCAAAGCACTACAGGTTGAATGAGTCGATGCTTCTTCCTAAACCAACAGAGGAAAGTCAGCTCCGGAGTGAATGAATTCGTTTCCCGGCGAGATGAGGAGCCCGGCGGCAGTGGCTGCTGTGCAGTCGCAGCTGTGCAGAGCTCTGCAGGAGCATGTGCTGCCCCAGGCGAAGAGTCAGCAATATTAGCATTAGCCTGAAGCAGCTAACTCCTGTTGGGATATCTGTCCACATATCCCAAGGATCAAGCGCGGATGATGACAGCAATACTGGCTGCTCCAAACTCCAGTTTGAAACCTCAGTGCTTTCCTTTTCTGGGTCCTAGATGCAAGTGTAGAGCAGCTCCAGCATGATCTAGCCTCCGACCTTTGCAGAAGAAATCCCTCATAGGGATTTTAGATTCAGATTGCTGGCCTTTGCCTCTGAGTAGCTCAGGAATTTCCAAAAGGAATAATTCCTAACAGGAATGAAGAAGAATGAGGGATTCAAGTTCATGTATATGAACTTGATTGCCTTACTAGAAATAATGGCCACAAACTGAAACATCAAAAGTTCCACAGGAACTTAAGGAAAAAAATTAACAGTGAGTGTGCCCGAGCCTTGGCACAGGCTGCCCAGAGAGACTGTGGAGGCTCCTTCTCTAGAGATCTTCCAAACCCAACTGGAACAACCCCTGCAGGGGGGTTGGACTAGATGACCTATAAAGGTCCCTTCCAGCCTTAACAGTTCTGTGATTCTCTGATTCTATGATACTTTCCAAACTGTAGGAAACTACATTGGAGTCACACTGAAGTAAAATTAAGGTTAGCATTATCAGGGTAGCTGGGTCAATAGATTATCTGTCTGCCCACCTGTGTGAAGGCATGTACTTGTGTCTAAACTCTGCTAAAGGATCCTGAGTTCAGTTATGTGTTCACATAATATCCTTTGCAATGAGGATCTGTGCTCTGCTTGAATTTTTCAGCATTATGGCAATGCATAGTAAATAAGTTACTACTGACGATGAGGATGATGAAAAACAGAGGGAGTGAGATAATGTGAATTTCTTTAGTCTTATAATGCCTCTATACTGTAGACCTCTGTCAATTTACCTCTGATACCTTGTTTACACAGTGGTGTAAACAAAAGGAGAAACAAGCTGGCTATGCATATATATAGCATTAGTATTTTGAGTGTATCTATGTCTTTGGATTTGCATATGAATATGAAATAATTCTGTGCAAGTATGGGATGGGATTTAATTGTTTCTTCAAACAATGTACTCTTATCTTTCTGGAAGCAGTTCAGACCATCAAAGAGTTGTTGCTGATGAACTCACTAATTAGTTTCCAATACTTAACCTTGTACTTCACTTCATTACTGGTGCTCTGTTCCCTCTAGTTTTACATTTGGTATCAGAAAGTTCATTTAGAATCCAGTCAATCTTCCAATGTCAGCTCTGCACTCTAAATTTTTCATTCAGTAAGGACACAATGGGAATAATGTTTGTATCTGTCAAGGAGATACATGAAAACTTTTGAGTTGCATTGTCTAGAGCAAAAAAAAAAAAGGTGGGGGGGAAAGAAACAGGAAAAATGGTACTCAATAAAGAATAGGCTAGAATTAAGTCACCAAGGACTGACTGACTGTTATGGTGAATAAGCTATAGGCAACCAGCATGTTTATAAGAGTAAGCAGCTGAAATTCTTAGATTAATATTTTATTTAAAAGGACACAATCAAGTAATTGTTTTTATTAGATGTTATTTCTTTTATTTTCTCACTGTTTGTGGTATCATCTTAGAAGATGGAAAATAACTCTCTTAAGAGGGGAGAGAAGCAGCAACATAGAAAATAAATATCAGGATGCAGAACCAGACACCATGAATCAGTTACCTCAGTGGAACCTATAATTTACGTTACATGATGATCTCACCATGCATGAATTCGCAAGACATCTGGGTCTCTTTCTCCACTGAGAAAGGCTTGGAGTCTTTTCTCCTCCTCTGTAAGGAGGAACAGTACTGAGGAAGTGAAAGTATTTTCATGCTGCTCAATCTTCTGCTGCCTAATTTGTGTAGCTTTACCTTCTAAAAGCAAATCCCGTAAGAAACAGGTTCCTGTAAGAAAATACAAAATGAGGCTAACTAATCAACAGAGCAGCTTATGCAAGCTCATGGTGGATTCTCGTTCACTGAAGATCTCTATGTGAAGATTAAACAATTTTTTATTTTGTTTAGAGAAAGACACGTTTTAAGACAGGATTTAAGCCAGGAAGTCTGCTAGCCAGCATTATTAGATTAAGGTGTGAAAGATCAGGGCGTTCCTCTCTGGTCTTGCATTTTATGAATTCCCATTTTTACAGAATGCAACAGCACATTATAGTTATTCAAATACACAGTTTGCAGGGACTACCGTTTTCAACAATGCTAAGACTTCTTAAGTAAACAGTACATTTGGCACAAACAGGCTTTGTCTCAACAAGGTGGCCTGGGAACACTTTCAGGCTTCAGGTAAGGATGTACATCTTGACCGTGCTTTGCCTCTTTGTTGGAATGAGGCTTGAATTTGTACCAGTTCTTTCACTTTCTTCCTTCCCTTCTGTGCACTGATTTTCACAAGGGGGAAGCATGCATACCAGCTGCCTGAAAGCTGTGCCTGGCTAGCTTCCCAACCTGAGCGATTTCGGAAGCCAGGTCCCTGAGATACGGTGCTGGTTATATCACAGGTCAAATAGGATCCATCTATATCTACCTATATCCTTGTTTAGCTTTTCCTAACCTCTTCCTTTATTTTCTAGCAGGAAGAGAGGCCCCAGGGCTTTCCAGGTGTGACTGTGTTGACATTATCTTGGTCTTCCCCCAAAGCATTTGTAGCAAAGTGAGGTGACTGATGAGTTGAGAAGAATAGAGGAGGGGGAGAAGCAAGAATTAGTCCACTACAGTACAGTGAATTTATCGGAGACTTCTACAGACGTCAAACAATATAAAATGAAATGGTTTATGTACAGTCAGCATGTTCCCAATATTTTTTAATATAGAGATATCAACAAGTGATTGTCATAATACTAAGAATTCCTGTTTGGAACCATTCTCCTGTGTGAGAAAACTATACCATTGCCATGCTAAAAAATCCATAGGGGAAAAATATCTCTGGGGATTTTTCACAGTTTGGTAGAACCAGTCATTGGATGTGACTTCCTTTATTAACTGTTGATAATTCTCTGCTTTCAGGAAATTTTGCAGTGAAATTTATTCTGCCTTTCAAGCCATATGTAAGGTATCTCAATATCTGGAATTCTTGGTCTCAATATTTGTATGTTCCCAGGAAAGCATTATCTTGAATTCATAACATATTGACTCACAAATTTGATAGGTTACAAGCTGCATCTTCACTGCCTCCCAGGAATGCTGAAGGATTCCACAAGAGCCCAGGTATCCTGGCATCTTTCTAGATGTAGTGAAGAAGAGAAAGGAGGTATTAGTTTTAGGGAATAAGAATGATATCCTACTGGGCCAGAAATTTTGCCTGACTTTACTAATTTCACTTAAGACAACTCTTTCAGATTTGAGGGCAAACATCATTTTGACTTTCACAGTTTATGATGGACTGTAAATATAAGGTCACATATTTTCACTGGGGAAGGGAGAGACGTGAATGAGGGGGGAATGTAGATGAAATAATAATAACCATTTGGTTCATTTTCCTCTGAAAATATTTACATTTTTTTTAATGGATCAAGGTAGAAAATGTTTGATTTTATCTTCCAGCATTTAGAAATCCAGAACTTGCCTTAACCAGTCTAGGAATACCACCTTTTCTAATCTTAATTCATTTTGCCAATAGATATCCTCTCACTTTTGTAAAATCTGGGGTTAGTTCGGCACAGCTGTCCTTGAAGACCAAAATAAAAAGCAACTGTCAGATGGATGAATTGAAGTAATCGTTTTGTCTTCACTTTTTTTGAGCATTTGGATTTGATCTTTATTGGCATGAATGCAAAGGCATATTATAAACTTGGATGCTGAAAATTGCACAAAGTGAATTTGAAATTGCATATCCATTTAGAATAATCTGAATTTGCAAATCATGCTGTATTAGTAACTCCCCTAGTTTACAAAAGGGAATGATGTGGCAGGAGGGATGTAATTATCCAAAGCAAACAACCAAATGAACAAGCTCATATTCAAAGGAAAAACAAATTACCACGGACTTTGCAAGATCCTCATACAAGAAAACAAGTTTCACAAAAATAAAGAAATAAAAAAAATACAAAAGCTAACCATTTGAAATAAAAAAGAGGAAGAGGCCAAACTCAGCAAATTAGTTCTCTGGAATTAGACAAATATAATTTTAGTGCCTTATAGTTTCCCACCACATACTGACTACAGTCATCAGCAAATACTTATTGGTGCCTAATGGCACCAATACTGTTCATCATGAATCACAGATTGACTAATATGGATGTAAAAGTCAGCAATTCCTTTCCCAACCAAAGATTTTATATATCATTTGTGGAAGATACTCGTTTAACTGCAAAACTGTCCAGGGGTAGCAATTTGAGACGTCTTTTTCAGTACTTATCTCTATTTGGAACAGATTGTCCAGGGAGGTCTTGTAACTGCTATCATAATGAAATATCATCTTAAATGTTATGAATGCCTAAGCTAAGAGGAAAAAAAAAGTTATAACAAGGTCAGGAGCTATAATCATAATCTCTCATTGCTACATAGGCATGTCTTATTTACCTTGTTGTATAGTTTACACCACTTACTTACTTCAGATACTTAGGAGTTCATTGTCACACTTGGAGAAAAAAATGAAGAAAAACTAAAACGTTAGTTTGTATGTATGCTGAGAAAGAAAGAATTGAAATAATTGGAAGAAAAAGGAAGGAAGGAAGGAAGGAAGGAAGGAAGGAAGGAAGGAAGGAAGGAAGGAAGGAAGGAAGGAGAGAAAAGAAAAGATGAGAAAAGAGAAAAAACAGAAAACAGAAAAAAAGAAAAGAAAAGAAAAGGAAAAGAAAAGGAAAAGAAAAGAAAAGAAAAGAAAAGAAAAGAAAAGAAAAGAAAAGAAAAGAAAAGAAAAGAAAAGAAAAGAAAAGAAAAGAAAAGAAAAGAAAAGAAAAGAAAAGGAAAAGAAAAGAGAAATCCCAAAATAGGAATGTCAAATCTGAGGTTGCCCCTGAGAAACTGTAGGAATATCTTGGGGTAGGCAGCAGAAAGACAGGGAAAATTCAGTAGTAATTAGTGCTCATGGGTAAGAGCAGGCAGTCAGGGTCAGCTATGCACAAGCACATAGGCACCTCATTGCTACAGACTCCAAAGATTGGTATATCACCAAATCCTTTGAGAATCTAGGCCAAAGTAAATTGCCCAAGGTCACACAGAAAGCCTGTGGCAAGACTAGAGATTGAACTCAGTTTTGCTGAGACCTTTTGCAACAACTTAAGCATAAGACCATCTTACTTGTCCTTACAGTATGTTTAGAATCAGGACCATTTGCAATTATTTGTAGACAAATAAAATTCCATGACACACAGCATTGAAGAAAATATATTTATTTTTATTCTCACTTGAAATAAAATAGAATATCTTCCACAGCTTTTTTTTTTTCCAGGCAAGGTTCTCCCAAAACACTTTCAGCTGCACATTTCAGCTTCAGTATTTAATACTACTCATACAGCTGTATTTCCATAATTCAGCTGTTCAATCAGGGTCCTCCACCTTTAAAATATGTAGGTCGTAAATATGGAAAAAAAAAAATGTGTGCAAGCTCTGCTGACTGAATTAAAAGTCTTAAAGAAACTTTCTGTGCTATGAGGACTGAAGGATTTGGCAGAAATGGTGCTAACAATTAAAGCAGCCAGAGACAGATTAAATTTGCTGATGACAGCTCATTTCTGAGATGGTTACAGCAAAAGTCTGATAAAAGCTTATCTGAAATTCACAGTTTTGATGAAGCTTGTGCTTGTACCAGGGGAAAATGAAACACTTTAAATAGCATGTGATCCTCAGGAAATATCAGCTTGGTATTGCAGTGGGAAGTGAGGCATTCCTGCTGTAGTTAAGATTGTGAAGTATTATAACCCTTTGTTTTCACAGCAGGGAAAACAAGTCTAAACTGTGCCTCTTAAGTGAATCTGAGGACAATTTCCCTCTCCATAGAAAGTTTCCCATACTGAATATATATATATACATGTATATATATATATTTAAATCAAAGATAAAACGAACCTTTTTACTCCTATATGTAATGAGGTAATAAATTACAAATTCTTGGACCACTGTCTACAGTGTGAATTAATTGAAGACAGAAATAGGCATGGAACTATTCTGATGTGACACACATCTGCACATGCTAAGCATTATAGGGACCATAAGGGAAAGCTGAGTTAACTCAATTTGAGTTAATTTAAATAAGCCTACATGGTTTTTAAGACCGAGGCCATGAATAGCTGTCTGTAGCACTGAAGAACCACAAAACCCTGAGTCTGGCCCCTTGAGTGCAGGAAAAATAAGAAAGAGTCTTTAATCAACTGCAGTTGTCTCTTACACTGTGTTTTGGAAGGTGAAATTTTAGTATGGATTGCACTAGAAATGATTTTCAGAAAAATCTAGAAATAAGAAAACAGATATTATCCCAAACACTGGTCAAGACCATGGTGACATTAAGTGAAAGAGAAGTAACTAAAACTGATAAAAGGAAATACATAGGGATAGGAATAGGAATAGATAGGGATTCATTGTAACACGACCCAGCCAAGAGTTTAAGCATTTTTCTAAAAGGATTTAGATATTTAAATGGATAAAAGAGAATGTCAGAAAAATGTGAAATACCAATGACAAACATCAGAGAAGGGATATGAAAATGTGAAGAATTTGTATGGAGAAAAAACACTCAGCTTCTTCCATAAAGCATTTTTCTTTTCTTTTTCTCATATCATTTATTTATTTTTCCATGGGAGCACTTTTGCATCTCTTCAGAATGAATCCTGGCTCTGGTCCTGGCAGGCAAAAATTGTGCTTTTTTCTTGATAATTTCTGTCAAATTGACCTAGGTAAAAGGGAGAAGGAAATAGAGGATATTTACATATATATATATAAAAAAGTATGTATATATACACACATACATATGTACATATATGTATATATATTTACTGAAAGCACAAAGTTAGTTAAAGCTATAGTGTACAGACCCCTCCCTTTCTTGTACTGCATTTTATATATTAGATCCCTCACATAGGGATTTAACTAGAAACATATCTTTTATTAAAATCATATAAATAAAAACATGTCCTTCTGCCCTCCAGCATGTTTACAGATGAATTTATTTATTTTACAATATCCTATTTAATTAAAGATTTGCTGTTAGAGAAATAGAACTTTGTGAGATGCTATACTTGCGAGATGAAAGTGGGTTGGTTGGCAGAGGCACAACTGACAATTAACCCCACAGTTTTCCTATGTGATTTGTAGAGAAGTTAACCATTACAAGCTGGTATTATCCATTAAAATAAAATTGAGTAAATTAGGAGATTTCAAAATAAGTCATCTTTAGGCAGATCAGTCATATTTAGGTTGATCAAGGTTAATGATTGCAGTGTAAAAGTCCTTTAAAATTCCTCCTGCCAGTTTTATTCAACTCTTTTTCATCCCGAAAGACAAGACAAAAATTCAAATGTGAATGTGTGTCATGTTTCAAATTCATATGAATACTGGTTTATTTAATTCCCTATAGTAAAAAGAGTAGGAAATTGTGAATGGGTCAAGTTTGTCCTAGATTATAGTTTTTGGCAGTGTGGTTTTGTTCTAAGACTGGCTTCAAGTTTTTTTTTAGCCTATCCAACCCTTAGCACTGCTTTACCATTTTGATAGTTCTTCATCACTGTTTTATGGGCTATGTCTCTAGATAAGGAGTTGACACATTTCATGTATATAAAATGTGCCACATTTTCTGATGTTATTGTGAATGAATGGCGAGTGCTTATGTTCTCATTTATGAAATTTGATTTTCCTGGAAAATAATTTGGTTAGATTTTTGTTATAAACAGATTTTTCTTATAAATACGTATATGTTCCCGATTTCTATTTGGAATTAATACTTTCCAAATTTGCTTTGTATCCAAAGATTTGTTTATTTATTTGACTTTTTTGGGATACAGAAGAGCACAGCAAATACAGGGATTTTGATTTCTGTAAAATGGAGTAAACTCTTATTATGTATATATTTTAATAAGGAACATTTTCAGTGATGTTAAGTTTGTACACCCTTTTTCTATAGCTGGTAATGAAGTTGTCTATCTGCCTATCTAACTATCTATATGTGTTAAAATAAGAATAAGATTACAGTTCAAGCACCTGAAAGATTGAAAACAGAATTAATGCTGGTTTTGCAACTCCAGTCAAATGTCTGCTTTCATAAAGGATGTTATATACTATCATTAAAATTAAGTATTAAAATAATTAATTTTATTATATAGTTATTATTTTCTTAGAATTTTATGGGGACCATGAGAAAGTGTCCCATAAACAATCTTTTCCAGTTGTTACTGAAAATTTAATGAAAAAAATATAGGAAATGTGTTAGCCTAAGAAGAAATTCAGCCCAAAAAGTCAGTCAACAACAAAAGAGTTTCATCTTTTAATATACGGTTATTCAACTGTAATTATAAGTTTACTGAAAAAGAAAAGTAGATAAATCATAAATTACTGGTTTATCTATTTTGTACAGTTCATCAGAAAAACATCCAAAAATTTCAATTTATTTTAGTAGTAGAAAGTTTTGCTGTTGTTACTGTTTTTAGTAAGATTCAGATTGATATTGATTTCCTTGTTTGTTTTATTTTTCATCTGTTTCTTCATATTTTTTCTAAGAAAAGGAAAGAGAAAACAACAACAACAACAAAACTGAAATTTCTGACAAGTTCATTTGAACTTCCTGAAGAAAAAAATAACAGTTGTTTAAAAGTGACAAAGAACAGTATTAATGTCTGCAAATGTGAAGTGATTATTTGGTGATCTCATTGCTTGCGTGCTTGCATATGTGATACAGATGCACAGAGGCCAGGCTTGCAGCCTGCGAACACCATTCTCACGACATTATGGGCATGCTCCCATTCCTGCTCTAATTCCTTTCTGCATGAGCAACACTCTGCTCTTACAAGTAGGGTAATGAAGCAAATCCATATACCTGTGAAGAGGAGCTAAATGTTTTTAAAAATCAATTGACTTTGTTACATCAAGACATTTTCAGAGTATCATTATTTGCTTGTATTTATGAAAGGATAGACAGCAGCTCAACAGCCAAGTGATCAAACAAATGCATATGAATGAAATAAGAGTAATCAACGTTAGCTGTCGAAATAAATATTTGCAGCAGGTTGCTGACAGGCAAGTGTTATAAAAAATAAATTACAACTAATATTTTATTTTCACCTCAGCTTGTCAATTTAAACATCCTTTCCAAATAGGTTCTCTAGCCTTAATAATATCACAACATTTTAGGGTTAAATTTTGCCCTCTGTGTATTGTGCCACGATTGGAAAAATTGTCTTACTAATGGTGATGAATTAGTATGATAGCAGTGGAAGTTTGCTGATACCAAGGTAAAATAGCATAGTAACAAGGTAAATAGCTCTCCTGAAAAGTACTTTTGTATCTGGGGTGCTGTTTCAAATCCCAGCAAATTCATTAGAGTTTCATCCAAATCAGGAATAAGCAGAAGGATTTTCTTATGAAATTCTTAAGAAAATGTAATATTTTTCCCACTGTAAGAATCATAAAAACATGACATGCCTGATATAAGCACAAATGTACAAACACTGAAGTATTTTAATGTATTGACTCTATCTTTGAAAATGCACATATATCTCCTGACCTTATCCTTTCCAAAAATATTGCTGGATACACAGAGTTCAATTTGTCTGGCACTTTTTTTTCTCAAGCTGCAAAACAGTATTGCAATTTAAAAAAAAAAAAAAGAAAGAGAAGAGAAAAGAGAAGAGAGGAGAAAAGAGAAGAGAGGAGAAGAGAAGAGAAGAGAAGAGAAGAGAAGAGAAGAGAAGAGAAGAGAAGAGAAGAGAAGAGAAGAGGAGGAGAGAGAGAGAGAAAGAGAGAGAGAAGGAAGGAATTATTTTACAATGTTATTCAGTCTTCTTTCAAATCATTAATAATTACCTTTTAGGTAAAGCAGTAGAGATGATATTTTTGTTTCCAATTACCTACGTTATGTATTTGTTCAAACATTTATTTTCGCTCTTCATTTCCCCTCCTTGTTCTCCATCTGATTTTATCTGTCTTTTTTACATTTCTATATCCTGTAAACTTTTCATTCTTCTCTGATTTTAAAAGGATTTAATTATTTATTTATTTTTTAAAGAAACATAAGTGTTTTGATATCTCATTACTTTCTGGTAAAAGAAGAGATTTAGGGCAATTAAAGGCATCAGTATATATTTCAGATTGCTTTATTTATTTATTTATTGCCATTAAAACATTTTTCTAAAACTGAAGGAATTAAAAAGCTTATTAAAAAAAATATTAAAAAAAAATACAAAAACACACAAAAAATTGAGCAAGGTGCAATGCTAGTCATTTTCCTAATTTCTTTATTACAAACAAAAATTTTTAAAGGGAAGTAAAAAGTAAAATAATTTTCAGAGTTTTTTTCTTCTGCTGTTAAAAATAAAATGAATATGAATATTTGTTTTATATATGAAGAAAATGTGACATTTAACTTCTAATCTGGGGTTGTAACATAAAAAAAAGTCAAAGAAACAGACAAAAGGGTTTTCTTATGAAGCATATTGTGAGATAATAATTAGAGTTCTCCATTTTTTCTGCCCACAAATATAAATCCTAAAATAACATGCACAGAGTTATGTTTATGTTTGTGTGCATATGTGGGAATTTGTAGTTTTTTTTAACTTAGTGCATGATACATCTGACAGTTAATATAAAAACTGAACTTTCTTTATAAACTCATCTTTCAAACTTGCGTTTCATCTGCTACTTGTTAGAAAAACTCTTTTAAAGCTTTTTATTGTTGAAGTGTATCAATTACGGATATGCTATGATATTATTATAATAACGATGTTGTTATTGTTTTGAATTTTTTTTTTTTTGCCAACCTAATAATTTAGCTTGTGAGTTTTTGTAAGCATCATGTAATTTAGATTTTTCTTGTATATATAAACTTTATTTTTTTCTGACCTTGTCTGCATTGTAATCTTCTGAAATGTTGTTGAGTGTAAGATACAGATCTCCACCGGTAGTGCTCACTACACCTTGAAAATAGCTATAAATGCAAAATAGTTTTTTTTTTTTTTAATTTTACTGGGTGTATTTCTTCTAACTTTCAATATAATTGGATAACTTTTCTATACTGCTACAAAACACTTGCTCTTTCATCTGAATTAGCAACACTTTTCTGGCAAAATAATCTGTGGTTTCTGTGCTAATAGACTAGTTTTCAAAATCCATTGCATTCATATATTTCTCTTCCACAACTGTGTAACTTTTTTTCTGTATGACCAGAGTATATAAATGTATGGAGAGTTAATAATATATCTATAATAATAAATAATGTCCAATGCTCTGAAGCTTTACAGGGCTTTGATCTGGTAGGGAGTTGTACCTCATTTTGGGGACTGACAGCAAATATTTCCCTTCTCTTGATTTTCACAGCTGATACAATAGAAGACTAGAGCTCATATAATACCTGATTTCCCAAGCTCCCAACCTGATGGATAATTGTTGCCCAGAGGGGAAATTTCTTCCTAGCCTACATCAGCAAATGGTAGGTTTATATCACAAAACATGAGGATTTATGCTCCAATCTATTCCACAGCACTATCAGACTTGAAAAACTTCATTTGAGGAGCCGAGTTAATGTGCAGTTAGCAGTTTTACAGTATCTCACCTATTTGTTCAGAATTTAGTGAGATCTCCTAAAAATAAGCAGGACTCTGGCAAGCAGATATTCAGCCTCTCTGAACTCAAAAAAAGAAGGACCTACAACAGGAGTATAATAACTTATATCCTCAGAAGATCTGTCTGTCATTTGCTGGTCATCTTAACAGTGTGGATTAATAGGTGTATTAAAAATAAATAATTAAAAGACAAACAAAATTTAGATCCTTTTTTGCTGACAGGAAAACAGTAAAAGGATAACTTACTCTGATAAACGCTAGTACTAAATCATGAGTCACAAGGATGAGGAGGTGGATAGACATATCCGATGGCTGTTTAAGGTCATGTAGAGTAGCCTACATTGTCTGCACCAAACAGACAATACGCATCAGTCATCACTGTGGTGTTTAGACACGTAAAACCAGAGTGACGCTGCTAAAACCATCATCTGTACTAACTGTATAACCAGTGGAAAGATACATGCAATTCATGTCATCTCTGAAGAGTACTAAATGGACTGATTGATCCTTTGAGGTGGAGTGGGATGCCTATACCTTTCCATTATGTACAACATGACTTTGTCCGAATAGATTAATAACTTTTAGTTAGTCAAACTTAAAAAAAGACAAATCCTTATACAACAGATATACTCTGTTACACTAATTTGGTGAAAATATCTTAGACACTCAGAATTTGTTTTATTTTTCTTTTTTGTGTTTTTATTTTTCTTTTTCATCCTGTAAAGTGCTACCTAAAATAATCGAAAACATAGGAGCCCAGCCTCTGATGAACACAACAGCTTTAGGTTTAATATTTCTTAGTATCTACTTTTAATAATAGCAAAGTCAGTTTGATTTTGTTCATTTTCTTCATTTTACCTCTACTGCTGAAAGCACCTGGCTATCTGTATTAGCACCTAGTTGGAAAGCAGACAATTTGAAACTAACTAATAGATGTGGTAAGAAGCCACCACAGAAAGAATTTTGTCACCTTTTCAGTTATTATGACCTCACATTTTCTGACCATACTATATAACATAGAAAGGAAGAAATCTTCCTAATATAAGATTAAAGGTAGCATCAGGTTTGTCAAAAGATTAAACTGTTGACTGATTGTTATAGACTGGGGTCTTTGAGAGACAGAAGAGTCACTAGAAATATTAAAGGCAGGCAAGAGGAAAGAGGGGTCTATAGGCAGAAATGCTCATTTTTTATGTAATCTAGCAATAGTAATTCACACAGAACACTAATATTTCGAGGAGAGATATAGAAATGAAAGCCATACACTTGGTGCCTTTCTCAGAGCACTGTGGCTGCTGAAGAGTTTTCTGTGCTAGGACAAACAACAGGCTATTTCAAGAACATTTATTCCCTGAAGGTTCATTTATACTGGGTGATTATATTTATAGTTATGCTAAGATAAAGTTTGTCATGAAACACTATCTTCTGGAAAATCTAAAAAAAAAAATCATTGTCTCAAATGTGTAAAAAGTTTTGTAAAAAGATTTCCACATGCACTGATGGGGCTTGGTGTGTGATTCTCAGTAAAACACCTAATTTCTATTTAAATATTTTGTAATTTTCTTCCACTGAAATTACGGATAATTAAAAAAAAAAGAGAGAAAGAGAGAGAGAAATAAATGTAAAATGCTGGGAGACACAAGAAGGAAGAAATATAGGAAGCACAGCACTTGCCATCAGCTAAGAAGGGAACTATTGCTTGAACTTAGAAATATAACATGAAGTAAGAACTTTTACATGAAGTAATCAGTAAGTGTGTAACTCATTTATAATATCACAGTAGCACTATACCTGCTAGCAAACACATGAACAAAACCAGCAGCTCCAAGGTCTTGTGCTTAACATGCTTTATAGTCTTGGGGCACAAGAGTTTTCTTATTGCTAACTTTGCCACATACTTCCTAACTGATCCGGACAAGTAGCTTCATCTTTCGTGTCTCACTTTCCATCACACTAAATGTGGAGAATTACAAAAGAAATGAATTATAAAGATTAGTTCATACAGACATGTAAACTGTATTCATTTTGAGACATTAAGTGCTATGAAAAGACCATATAGAGATTAATAAAATCCTCAGGTGGAAAAGGCATAGTTAAGTGCTATTTCTGCAGCAAGAGAAGGATGTGATGACTGCCACATCACTCAAAATTATTTTCATAATATATAGTCTTTGTGTGCAGTGGCAATATAATTTCTATTACACTTAGAGATAGTAGAGCTGCATGGCTTAGGAAGAGTCTAGTACTACATGGATGAAGCTGAGTCTCTGTGTTATTACATAGTTATTATCCTGCCATCAAGCAGAGATCTTTAGCAATGTGTAGTCTTTCATTGTTGTCATTCGTGATAGCAAAAACAAAGAAGGAAAAATAAGCACCAAAAAAAAAGGAAAAAAAAAAAAAAAAAAAACCTTGCTTTGTTGGTTCAGTTGAAAAGTCAGGAATGAATTCAATAGGGCCTAAATTTGTCTTCACTGGAATCTGTTGATCTTATTCCCTGTTCAGACCATGGTGAGGAGAGGAGGGATGATCATGCATACACATGGAATGCAAAATATGCAAAACATGAGATTAAATTGTGAACAGACTTTAAATGTTTCAGGTAAATATATGGAAACATGTTATTGTTTTAGTAAGCCAGTTCACCTCACCTTGTCTCACCTCACCAAGCCAGAAATCCCTTAAAATCCAACTCCACCTCAGCAGTGTGATGCATGTCCTGGGAATTTTTCAGGGAATATATCTGAAATTACCTCATGGAAGCTATTTTAAAATACATTATTATTGTTATTATTGCTACTGTTGCTATTCTTTAGCATCCAAAAATTCTCTTGTGGCTCAGGTCTGAGTACGTCATATGAATGTGAATGAGATGTATGAATATGTAGCAAAAATAAGGAAAATCATTCCCCCCTCCCTGCTGAAGCACGAGGAAGAGTAGACTTTTTATTAGATTTCTGATCCTTTTGGTTGACATAAAAATAGCTTAGTAAGAGCCTTTCTCAGGATATCTCAGCAATTCCTTTTCTGTCTTGCCTAGAACCAAGGGATGCAATAAAATGGAAAACAACTTAGAAAAATAAAAGGTAACTGAATATTTCACAATTCTTAAAGGTGTTCATTCAAAGTTAGGTACTTCAGAGCATTCTCGATCTCTAGGGGGCAGGGAGGTTGTTTTAGAACTTGTTTTCTGTGCATTAGCAAAAATTACCTTGGAAATGGCTGACTTTACTAATGCTTCTATTGCTTGTTTTACATTACTGTCACTTGCATTGCGAGGTCAGTAATGCAGCTAACAGATGGTGCAGCACGACTAGCAGCCATGAGGGATAGTTTGCTAACAGAAGAGGACAGGATTTTCAGGATTTCCCTTGCATATCACAGGGCTTTTTGGTTTGTTTGCTTGTTTGTTTGTTTTTTCATTTTGGACGGACTGCATCTCCTTGGCCTCAGCTTCATGGCATTTTGTGGATGAGGATAAGTCCAACAGTGGTAAAAAATCTCTTTTACTTTGTATTAGGGTTGTAGCTTTGGAAAGCAAGTGACACCAGCTGGGTTGCCTTTGTTGCCTGTACCTTGAGTGGCTCAGGATGTTATGGAAAGACAATACCTCATCATACTATTCATCAGGGATGGCCCTGGAGCACAGCAAAAGATCCCTAAAAGCTACCATCTTCATAACCTTAAGATTTAATGCACTAAAGAGTATATTCTGTATTATTGCAAAGTATGGCAATGAGCTTCCAAAAGTTGTGAGGCTAATAGTCTAAAATCACTCTACCATAGGCTTCTGGAGCTGCTATTTTGCAGACAGATCATAGGCTGCTTTGCCTATGTGAAGCTGTTTCCAGCAGGATGGTGAACCTATTCTTTAGAGAATGTTTGGGGAAACTTTACAACTTCTTCTAGCATCACAATTGTAGAAATTTATGAAAATTTATAACCTATATCAAATTGGTAAGAATGTATACATAAGCCTGACTTCTGAGCTCAAACAGTCAACAAAGCATTTATCAGCATACATAGCAAAACAGGAAAGCTGATATTTAGTTAAGTAAGAGAGGACATAAGCATATAGTGACATTCATTTTTAAGCTGGGGTATCAGAGTCATTAACTGACAACTTTCCAAATAATTTTAAATTTAGTAATCCTCTATTTATTTTTTTTTTAATTAAGATTTTTCCTGAAGATGAAACTGATTCTTCTTGGACTATACTGATGCCGAGTGTGAGAGGTTTTCCTCATCACTGAATGGGCTGTGCAGATTTGCAGTACATCTGCATTAGCACGGAAAGAACTGCACGCCTTGATTAGTTACGTAGATTAGTCACTGACTCACTTGAGGCAGCTTCTGCAGGTGGCTCAGTAACATACCTGTTCATAAGTAGTATCAGAAGTAATTCACTTTCCGAGGAAGACTCCATTGGAATATTATTTGATGCATCCAATGTGAATTGTTATTTATTACACCAAGTTCAGACATCATTGCAGCCAATGTCTAACCCCATCACAAGCTCTGGAGAGATGACAGCACAGTGTCTTGTATAGCTACAACTGTAAAGAAATATAAAGGAGTTATAAAAAGTCCTTTCTCAGAAGGAAGTGGTTTTTTACCTGATGGCACTGTCAAAATAGGTAAGCCAATATTAACTGACCAGAAAAGCAGGAGCAGGGTCTCAAACTTGGAACACTGGATTCTAATGTTTTATGTCTGTGCAGCCTTCAGTAGATAAATAGATCTTACTGTATGTCTATTTATTGCACAGTAAAGTAATAATTAAATACTGCGTTTCATGAAGATCTTAGGAACTTCTTGGTCTTTAATTGAACATCATGATCACAAAGGAATAAAGAAAAATCACACCTTTCTTGACATAAGGCCTTACTTTTTAATTCAAAGTATCATTACGTTGAATACCTGCAGGGAAAGCTTTCATAAAATGTGCAATGTGTAAAACGTGCAACGATACGAATAGAGGCTGAACATGTTCCAAACTGCATTGCAATTAAATTTGGTGCCAGGAACCTAGTGCTCCAGACTGCCAGTATTCTCAGCGTCACACACAAAAGCCAGCAAACATCTACTTACTTTTTGACTTACCTAGTTGCCATTTCGCTCTCAGGTGCGTTTTATCTAGGAAACAACACGCCAGCAGCTCAGCGGTTCTAGAGTGGTAGATGACATAGGTTGCCACTTACAACGGAGACAAAGGATCCTCAGACCCTTATGAGTACAATAAGAGTTACTATTACAACACAGAACTAGACACCAATCCAAACAGCAGAAAAAAAAATAAAATACTTCTCAGTCTTTACCATGTTATTGGTCTTTACTATCTTTAGTCATCAGTAACACTCAGGAACATCATAGCTTGGACACCGTAACCCCTCTGATTAAGCAGTTTCCATTGACAGAGAAGGGCATTACATTTTGTAGGAACACCCAGGATATATATTCTTTTAATTTTAAATAATGATGAAATTATATCTATTGTTGTTACTGTGTTTTCTAGGAAGTAAAAACTGGGAAGGAAAATATACTGAAGCACAATATCAGATTTTTTAAGAAGTAGGTAGCATAACTGCTTATATTTTTCTATTATTTAGTTGGTTTGTTTTCAAAGACACAGGAAAAAATAAACAAGTGTTTTCTACCAAAACCCCTGGGTGCTCAGATGTTGAAAGAATGTTTTGATTAAAAATCTCTAACCAAATCAAAAGCCTACATTTTCAGTTATATGTTTAATACTTTCAAATCTCTTCTCTGAAAAGACATTTTCTGCTTCAGCCTGTTTCCAGAGGTATGCCTCGGAGAATGAAGTATTACTGCCTGGCTTATATAAAAGAAATGAAATAGCATGTCTGTATTTAAAGCATAATTGAAAGAAGTTCATTTCAGGTGCCATAGGCTATATTTATCCTGATAAACTAAACTGAGTCAAGACATAGGCTTAAGCACTGGCACATGATCGTCTACAGTATTTAATGATGATCTTGTGTAAGACGCAGATTTGGCTTGTCGTAGACAAATAGTTTTGCTTAACCCTGTCTCTGGAAATCACGAAGAAGAGATTCAAAAACAGAATGTGAAACAGAAACAGAATGCCAAAAGGCCGTCCCATTTGAGGATGAGCAAAGACAAAGAAGAGTGCTTTAGTCATAAGCCCTCAGTACCGGATGGATGGTGCTGACACTGATCCTCTCCCATTTAAATCACCACAAGAGGGTGGTGATTTTCACCACATTTTGTATTTATGGACAAGAATGAATGGAGAAGAATCACACCCTTTACTGAGCTAAGACAACAGCTATTGGGAGCAATACACCAACAACTGGCATAAGGCTGAGATCCTAAGAACAAGCAGTGCCAAATAGCAATGCAACCAACCGCTATCAAGACACTTGTCACTCTGAGTCTCCCGGCTCTACTCTGCGACGCCATGAGTGGCCTGACCCGGCTTTCCCGTCCTCTCTTTGTCATGTTACACTCATTTAGTTAAAATGCTGCATATCATCTTGTAGATGCTACAACAACCTGTTTCTTTACTACTGAGATATTACTAGTTTGTTCAATAAGCCCTGGCTGCAATCTTTAGTGAAGTTTAGCATTGGTTTATTTCAGAAGAAATCTATTCCTAACTGATTTCCAAAGGAAAGTTTAATTAAAAAGAATATATTTGACTTTGTAGCCTTTTGTGTTAGTTCATCTAATTTGAATTCAAAAGAAACTTGAATATAAACCACCATATTTCAAAAGTCAGGAATACGAATCAGGAATATGAATATCAGCATTTGATCCTTGATACTATTATAAGATGGAGTCAGTGTTTGAAACAGGCTCTAGAATACCTCCTTGCAGAAAATATTTCAAACTTAAAAATTAAATGAGCAAAGGAAAATTGTTAAAGGCAATCAGCCCAAAAGTATTATTTTTTTCCCTGCTAAATAGCATTCAAAATCAAGAGTTTTAAAATAGAGGTTTTATCCTAGCTGTCCATTTGCTGTGGTCTTTTATGCTTTGCTCCTCATTATAGCACTTTGATACTTTCTTCAATGTGTATTAAGCAGTTGGACTCATAGATTTCGTGACTTATCCCCTCTAGTCTTGCCTCTTACTCTAAGCTCCAAAATGAGACCACGTTCCCTTTTGATTGCTTCTGTCGTTGTTACTGTTAACATTTGTTTTCGTCAAACAATATCAAGGAATGTCTGAAAAATCAATGTTTAATAAGTTATAGTAATGTTTTCAATTTCCTGTCATCTGCTTTAATGTACATATGTACCCTGTCATATCTCATCACATTCTAAATCCATCTTGTTATCAGTAAGGTATAACTTAATGTACAGCTAACTCTTTCCTGGGTGACCTTAAAAGAATACACTACTGGGGATGCTGCACAGAAGAGTCATTCTTTCTTTGCAGTGAAGGTGACAGAGGGAACAGCTTGGAAGCAGCAGCACAAAACTTTAACAAGGACTTTCACACTTGGTTAAATGTCCTGATAAAAAAAAAAAGTTTAGGCAGAAGATATTCATTATGACTGCAAGTGTGTGCCAAAGAAACTTTTTCCTTGTTTCTGTGTGGCCAAAGCCGATTCTTAAGTCTAATTCAGTACAGTCAGGTCCCACAGCTTTTGGTTAGTAGCTTAATACAGGTATTTATATATCTCTATAAATATATATATATATTTCTGCACTAAGTTCAGTGGCTGACAGAAAAGTTCAAATAAACTGAAGGTGTAACTTATATCATTCAATTAAATGTATACTTTCCCCCAAAGAATATGCCTTTAGAAGTTGCCTGATGTAACAAAAGTTAGAGGAAGAATACAAAGGTACAAGAAAATGAACTGAGAGACTTCATTTTGCTGAGGAGATTAATCCAGTCATATGCTCACATCCAAACCGTTCTCTTAGTCATATCTGGTATTTCTGTAATTTCAGTTGAGCTAAACTTCTTCAAGTTTGCTATCGAGAGTAACTTTTAAAATCTAACAAGTAATGAACTCGAATCCTTGAAGAATGTAAAGCCTTGCTCCAAGTTTCCACCACACAACTGTTTAATAGATTTGTTACAGCTGCTCACTAAATGTTATCAAACCCAACAGGATAGCCCACAAAAAAAGGATGAGGTCACCTAAATGGTGATGACAGCACTCATCCCATAGACTTATTTCATAGCGATTCTGCCAACCACTTGTTACTTTTGATTGTACTTTACTCGTTTCTTCTTCTAATAGCATTAAATAGCAACTGCTAGAGTATTCAAATGCTTCTCTTTCCAGATGCGTTGAAGTCTTAGGTCAGCCTTTTTGCATGCATAAAACTATAGATCGAGATTTAGTGAGGGCTTGGGAGATGGAAGAGGCAGGCAAGTAGTGAATATGGGAATGAAGGCCAACCCACTCATTCCGATCCTGAAGACACTGAAAAGACTGTGAACTCCCACATAGATTTCTGCATTCAATTCATTACCAGTTGGTACTTAGAGATAACATTATGGAAGTTTTTGTTTCTCCACTTGGCTTTAATTGCCTTCCTTATTAGGATTTATCTTTCTGATATGGCAAAATATTATTTCAATAGATGCTACAATGTTACGCAAAAGGAGTAGAAAATTATTTCCCATAGAATATTATTAATGAATGTTTACGAGTTTCAATACTAGCAATTTAAAAGACTTGGAAGATACCTTTCTTGAGAGCTCAATTCAACACGATAGACGTCTGGTTCAAAATAAACTAAGCTTCATGGTTTGAGGTTTTTTTTTTTCTGGAATATATGAAACTGTTCTTCAAATGCTAACTAATCTAACCCATTTTGTATTGAATCATGAATGCATTTTAATTCACTATTCAAACTGTCACAGCAATGAATATTTTTGCATCTCTAGCAATATATTAAAAGAGGGCTTTTTGCTGCTTTTTTTTTTAACTTCTGCAATTTCTTTTATACAGTCTGATTAAAATCCAATTAATTACAAACACAATTAAACCTTTCTAACACAGTTTGCAGAAGAGGACTGATGGAAGTAAAGTTGTCAATCACAGATCCAATAGGGAGCACTAACTTGTCATCTCCTTAACTTTCAGCCAGTAAAAATGTGAAGTTAAAAATATGACATTAATGGTCTACTGCCATATGCAAGTTTATTAGGAAATATCTCACTTATTTGGTTGTTGTTCGCCTTATCACCAGATCAATTTTGTTTATATGGCACCTTTCTTTACACAGTCATCCCAGGGCACTTCACAATAATAAGTGTACATATAATAAAAAGGCAGTTAAAACTACAATAAAATTCAAATTAAACATTAATGCACGATCCAATCTTACTGCAAAATCAGTGCTGCCAAAAAACGATTTGATGGCACCCAAACTTTCTTTAAATTCTATTTTCATTGGTCTTTTGAAATTTTATAAAACCAATAAAAACCATGACCATAATAAAAAAACAAATGAAGAGTATGTTTGATATACATTAGAAATTCCCCTCTCTAGGTTGCCAATTGGCACAAATCAGCATTGCCTTGCTGACCTCCATGAAGTTATAACAAATAATGCTAACTGGAGATTGGGTTCATTACACATTTTCATGAAACTTGAAGACCAGAATATTTTCTGTGTCATAGAGATTTTTGTGTTTTTGTTGTCTGTGGAGAGGCTATGCCTTTTTCTCCTTGCTAACATCACTGAACGTTCCCTGGAAAGGGTGTGTGCTTTCTCCTTCAGAAAGCAGAAAGTTGGAGTAACTTCCTTTTTATGGGATAGTGTGAAATTTAGAGCATTTCCGCATGCTCAGGTCTTTTCTGAGTCAGCTCACATCCTAGCATAGAGTAGTGTAGCCACTTAGCCACGAGCTGTTAAGGCATACACGTGTCATGAGGGCAGAGGGAAAGAAGAAGAAGGCAAACAAATCTCCCCACTTTGTATAGAAAGCATGGTGTTGGGCAGAAAGGGGTTAGTAAGGAATACATTTACTTGGATATAGTGCAGAAAATACCAACATCAAAATGTGCTCCACCTCAGATCATGAAGAAACATCTCCACTGTCTTGACGCTGCTACTATGTATCTAGCATGCCAGTCCTCCTACCCCTACCCCCAAGTCGACGTAGCCCTACTTAATAATAATAGACATAAAATAGGCACTACTAAAAGGAAAGACACAGCTTTCTGAGAATCCTATAGACTGCTGGTACCTACAAGACTTGAATGCCTGAATGTGTACTGGAGACTATCTACAGGAGTTGTTAATAAGAACTGGGGACATAGTTAGTCCTGGGCTGCCAGACAGATAGGTTATGCTCGAAAAAATATGAAAATCTTAACGTAAGAATTGATTTCAAATGAAAAAAAAAAATCAAGTTTGGATAGCTGCTTTAGTATATGCATGTGCTTAACTCCTGTTAAAGACAAGTGAACTTTGGTGGCAATTAAATCTCTAAGTATTTCTTTTTCTAATAATGATAAGCTCATATTTACATTACTTTCTTACATGGCCGACCCTAGTCACTTATGATCACATCCCAAGCTTCAACATCTGATCTAGTTACTTGAGACATGCTGTGTAGGCAGTGAAGGGAACCAGGACGCGATTCATTTGGTTTGCCTCAGATGGCTGTTTTAGGGTGAGGTGAAGCTTATCTTATGAGTTCTTATTTTCTTCCACTGACTATAGAGGGAATCTAGCATGACTGCCTAGATGTTTACATTTAATCACATCTTCATCTCACACTGTCTAAAGACAGTAAGGAGTCAATACTCTAGCCAAAGATAAAATATTTTTATCCAGAAATTCCTCTGCTCCAACCCTTAGGCAGTCTCCCTTCCCTGCGTTCTTTAAACAAAAGGATGTCACTTTTCACTAGTGGCTAATTCAGTTGTGAAGTAAAGTGAATGACTGGGAAGGGTGTAATAATTACAGCGCAATACGATGATCCTCTAGTGTATTCCCTGCAGAAGTATGATCTCAGAGAATTTCTGCTAGGCCCTCTTCAAGTAATTACTGTCAATTCATGCTTATCTGCCAGCTCTCTCACCAGGTTTTCTTTCTCTTGCCTTTCTTAGTGGAGATACGGACTCTGAAAAAAGGAGTCATTTGTCAAAGAGCCAGCATACCAACTTTGCTTTACCATTTCTTTGTTGAAATTATTCAAGATGTTACTATCCAGTCCGGACCAATATGTCATTTAAATAATAGAGCTTATAATAATCAATAACAAATGGACATTAGCAGTAGGAGATACAGGTATGCCACTCAGCAGAAGGCTGCTTACCCAAGACATTTCCAGACACCTTCGTTTCAAACATTGAAAATCACAAAATAGCTTCAAACAGAGCTCCAAGGTTAAGTAATTAATTGTAAAGTCTGTAGTTATAAAAATTCAAAGAGGCTTTTGAAGAATATATGTCAATGGTCCTCAGGAGCTATTTTGGAAGTGAGAATTAGTTCCAAGGTTTCTTCACAAAGATGAATTTTACTTACTTGTAAGAGACCAATGGATCAATTTACCTGAGGGTCTTAATGATGACTAAGACTTCAGCCTGACCTGGGCGGAGTAAGACTTATATATTCATTTTCATATTAAGCATATTCCATATTTGGTGACTTACCCAGGCTTTAGACAAGGAATTCTCCACTTTTCTGGAGTTTGTGCAAAGACCTTTAAGCTTAGTCAGTAACAAATTCAAGTGTTTTATTGATTTGTCTAAAGACAAATGATTCCTAAATCACTGGGTTAGCTAATTTCTAGTGGACTTGGTTCAGACCACCTGTAAGAGTAGCACAAAGGCTCAGCATTTAAAAGGTTTTTGTATAGTATTGTCAACTGAAAATGTACAGGAGTCAGGAGAAAATGGCATATCTGGATGCTGGCAATTGAATGCCTGTATACATACAAGGACCGTATGACAATATATTGGGACTTATAGTCTCATCTTCATTTTTAAGGTTACAGAGCAGACATTATAACGCTAGATTTTCTGGGCGTCACCGTGATCTGAGAATTCACTTTCTACATGATTTCTAGTAGATGATTTCAGCAGCAAATTCCTTAGATTTGAGCATTGACTGCCTAAGAATCATGAGAATTTCAGCATCCATTCAAGCCATTTTGCTCTTTCTGCAGCTGTCATGATGCAGGACCCAAGTCTAGGCTAGGACTCATATATCCCACTCCAAAACTGGCCTTGCACACACGTCTGAGCCATGAGAAAGGTTTTAAGCTTGGTATTTGTTTAGGGATGCTCATAGGATTGTTTCCATTTCCTGGCAGGCAGTATTGACCTCCTTCACTTGACAGTGACAGTCTTCACTCCATAGCACAAATCTTGATATAAGGTCTACAGATATGACATGTGAAAGGTAAAAAAATAATGAAATAGAGAAAATGTAGAGCTCTTTACTCTTCAACTTCCAGCTTCAGCTTTCTCAGATGTTGTTGTATGCCTCAGGATTTGGGCATATTAGTACCTTAGGTCAAAGGAATTGACCCCCAAAACACTGTCTTCCCCATACATGTCCCTGTTCCTTCAAGACACATAAACTCTGGAGGACAACTCCCTTATTTATTTTTTTCCTCTCTCTTTTTATTTCTTTTCCCCCCTGGCATCACGAGTAATTCACCCAATAACTCACTTGTGACTACATTTTTAAAATCCTCAGTCCTTTGGTAGATGAAGAACTCAGCAATGCCCTCTGAGGACTTACACAAACATGTCAGCTCTTTGCAAAATATCCCCTGATTTTGTCAGTTGCATGAGCTAATGCCAGTGAAGCTCCAATGCTTCGGAAGAAAATCCAGGGGCACCTTGAGGGTTTTATTTTTTATTTTTTTTTGTAAAGTTCAAGATGATTAATTATATGGGACTCAAGATATGTAAAAGTTATCCAAGTTTTCACCATTAATCACATAAATGAACAGAAAATAATTAGTTCGTAGTGACTTTCTGGCTTATTATAATCAGCCCAACTCAAATCGACTTAGCCCATAGAGCCAAATATAGCAAGGAAAAAAACCTTGAGGCATTTTTTCGCTATGTGTTGCCTGTTATCACACAGTGAGGTTTCTGTTCAAATGATGTGCCTTATTAAGGCAGGCGAAACCCATTTAAACAATGTATCAGAAATGCAGACAAGCTGCAGAAAAATGCATGTATAAAGGGTATATTTTTCTTGAAATTTATTGATAGCTAAGCCTGCTAAAACTTTAGAAAATGTGTTTCCTAATGCACTGACATTACGATTTTCTAGTTATACAATTGGCTTTTATTTTTTGCAGTCACTTTCTTCCCTTTTTCTTTCCTCTTGTAGAAGGGCTGGAAGAATGGCAATTATTCCCTTTTATTTTACTGTCTTAAACCATGTGCTTATTAGAATAAATGTTATCATTACCCTTTTTATTTTATGATTATTAATTTTTTATTTGATTGCCAATACTTTTACTGTAGGCTTAAAGTCCTGAACATTACATGTGATGGAACAATAATAAAATGGAAAAGCTTGGGAATGATTCTTTCTTTCCTTTTCTTAATAAACATAGTTTTAATTCTTAGAAATCTAATCTGAAGGCAGGTATCCCAAGTCATACCCAGATTGTTAGTTGTTCTGACATCTATATCGTTAAGACCTCAGTATCTCTAACATTTTGACCATTTGACTGTTTTCAAACAGCAGTCTAGATGTTCAGATTTGAAACTTTAAGCACTTTTAGCACTTTAAACAAAGTAACAAATTTAGGGGTGCGGGGAAAGGTTTTCGGTGTCACATACCACGAGGGCTTAGATGTTGAGTCATGGAAGGCACGTAATTCAGGACGACTAACATAGGGTCCCAGGACATTTACTTGGCAGCAGCAGTGAAGAAACAAGGCACAGTAGAACATAAGACACTGCTCAAACCAGCGTTTTGCCCTGTAATTTCACTCTAGTAATGCAGCAAACAAAACTCTCTCCTTTTGAAAGCTCCTCAGAACTATAACATGTATATTGGACAATTTAATTTAAAAGCCTCTCTGAAGGCTTTTCATTTCAAAAGCAGATCTGGACATAGTTCTCTTATAAGTAACAGGAGCAAAGTCAATAAATGTTGATACCATCAGTAGAGAATAATGGCACGATGATGGAAGGGAGGTGGACGCTTCAGTTTCACCTCAGTACTGAATCTGCAAATCTGCAGTTCACAGCAACTGCTTAACCTGGGCATCATTATAGAAACAAGCCTGTAAATGAGATCATTAGATGCCTTGGACACCTAAAAATTATCTACCTCTATTTTAAAAGCCTGTATTTTTTCCCAGGTGCTGTGCGGTAGAGGTGTTAGTTTTTCTGGTGTGGACTTTAAAACACAGAGTATGCAGCTACCTAAAGTCAGTAAACTGAGCAGGTATCACCCTTGCTGCTAACTAATAAGAAATACTGAAAAAAGATTTCAGCCTTTTCTTTCCCTATCTTGAATTTGGTACTTTCACCTGAATACAGTCTTTAATAAATGAAAGCAGGGCTCACTGCTTTTAAAATATTACTGGGAAAAAGATGGCATCATATATAAAAACCTGGTTTGGGGGAGATCATACAGAAAATAAAAATATGTAGCTCAGGTCTTTCTTCATCTTGGGAAGATTTACCCATTTCAGAGAGTCAGATTCAATCTCCGCTCCAGCTTTTCCAAGAGGAACCTTCAAATTAAACTGACAGTGAATAAAATATACAAACTATCCTGGGAACAGAGAATAGCATCCATGTTTTAGAACATAAGAACTGACAGTATCCATTTGTGAAAGTGAGTAGTGGTGGATGCTTAGAAAAATAATATGTGCGATGAGGTAAGAATAGCAAATGACTTGCAACACTCAGTGCAGTTCCAGCAATTAGGAATTCAGATTTTTCTGGAGATGGATGCTGCATCTAGCCTCTAATAGCTGCTGCACTTGTAAAGAATTGATTCAAGTGCCACAATTGAACTCTATATTTGCATCAGAAATGGTACCGATAATTGCAAAAACACAACCAAAACATGACTGATTGCTAAAACAAGGAAATGTAACTATTTATGTAGGTGATGTCCCCACTGAAATCTATTTTCTGGTTCATGAGCATCTCTCAGTCCATGAGCCCATGTCTTGGCAACTCAGAAAGTTTCACAACCCGCTGGGTATGGCAGCAGACTGAGAATTACATCATGCAAGTGAGATTCTCAGCTCTGGTACTGACCTGTGTAACCTTTTGCTTTTCTGCCCGTGTTTTGCCTATTCAGGCTGAAAATCTTCAGGACAATGCCAGTCTGCTATTACGTTTGCACAATTCCTAGTACAAAAGCGAACAGATCGCAGCTGGAGCCCCTAGCCAGCAATAATATAAATAATAATAGATTTCATTTTCTCTAAACAGCAATGCACATGCATCAAATGGGATCGTAACATAAAGATTTGTAATCAAATAATAATAAAAAATTGAAATACTATTGCTAATAAAACATCTTTTCAAGTTTCCTCTTTTATGGTACATATGTATGCGTGTTTGTGTTTGTGAGTGTGTGTGTGTGTGTCCCAAACATAACAGAACCAAATTAAATTTTGCATATTATATCAAAACAAGTACAATCACAGTAACCATTTATTTCTCAGCATTTTCATTTCTTTTTTTAATGAACTTTCCCTAAGGACATTCTCACAATTGAGCATTTATTTATTATAAGCAACAAAAGGAATTTTGATTATTCCAGCTGTGGCAAAGAAATGTACTTTGATAAGCATACAGTACATAGATGAGAATAACATCAAATTGAGTAATTAAAAGCTTTGCAGTATGAGGGTGAAATTGTTCACTGACATTTCTCTGCTGAATTTACTATCATTATGTGACAGAAGCTGGGTCTCAGAAAGGTAGGGGGATCAGGAATAACTGAACTTATTTTCCCATTTTCCTGGAAGGATTTCTTATCATTCATTTTAGGCATAAAGATATTGTGCCTAATATGAAATTTCAGTCTATCTGGCCTGGAAGAACAAAAATTATTGAAAATACTAGACTATAAACTATATAAAATATAGAAGTTATGATTTTCATATTTATGCACGTGATGGAAACTAAAATGACAATTGTGATATATAGTAGATACAAGACCACCACTTTTTTTGTGGATAGGGATACATGAACAAGCTGCCCTGAAGTAAAAAGCGCGTTTCCACCTGCTTCTTCACGATAATTATTGTTATTCATGCTTTCACTAATTTGTGATTGCAGCATTTCCGTAGAGTGGAAGAGGACAATCTATTTCACACCTACCTACAGTGAAATAAAGTACCATAGCAAATCATGTATCTATTCAGGACTATGTAAAGAATTACCAGTTCATTAAGCATTGATTATTCATTACATTACTGCATGAAGTTACATTCTTACTATGACAAAAAATGCTCTCATTTTTAAAACATCCTTTTGTTTTGTTTTTTAATATTGTGATTACTATGCAATATCAAAATTCAGGTCTTAGGAATTCACAATCAGTTAATAAATAGATAACAATTTACCAGTGATAAATGTCTCTTCAGCCATTATTTATTCTGTTTTGCAAGAAAAACAAGTATTTTTTCTGTAGGAGTCAAATAACATGGAGAGGAATGGGAGATGTCCTTTTATTCAGGCCAGTGTGGCAAGGTCTAAAAGTACTGATGAGAAATGATGCAAATTTCTCCCTACTTTGAATATCTACTCTGGATAACACTGATTTATTTCCTGATTTAAAGCTTAGGTTTGGGATATAATGCTTTTGTTTTATTTTTCAAAGAACTGCCATCTCTAAGTTGAAAAGTTTCATTATTTAGTGACTAGAAGCCAAACTAAGTCCCTATGCACTGTATGTGTCAGGGCAACACTGTAGTTTCAGGAGCTTCTCTGAGGAAGGTAGTTCACATATTGACTGGGGGAATATTTGAAACTCACTGAAATAAGAAAAAGGGAAAGTACAAAAACACCTTTGGGAGTGAGACTTAGGTGATAAGGAGGTTATGGTACAAGCAGACACAATGGAAAGTGGAGTAGATGGTAGAGGACCTTGATGCTTAGGGCAATGAGTTTGTGCTCGAAATGACTGCAAGTGCTAGTAAGGCTTGTCTGTAGGACTTTGTTGAGGAAGGAGCCACAGTAGCCAACATGAAATTATGTGAAAATGTATGTGAAAATCTTTATAAAGGTCCTTGGGGCATTTGCCCAAGTTTAGTCACAGCTCGAAAACATTACACCTGCCTTATTAGCTTTGGGCTGTGATGGGAACTCAAAGTGACAGCACTGCCAACACAGTAAGTCATAATGCCACAGAGCACTGTGCTTCCGGGCCAGCAAACAAAATATCAGTTTCCAATTGAAAAGACATTAAAAAAGGAAAAAAAAAAAAAAACTGTATGCTATGTATCATCAATGGATGAAGTAAAACAGCACATTTCCCAACATATGCAGTGGCTGTAGCAGGATGGGGGGAGATTTGGTCCATAACATTGCTAAAGTCTAATTCACTTATTTCTAAAATTTGTCTGATGGGCCTGAAAAGTGGTAGCAGACTACTATTAGTCTTAATGTATGATTAAAAAGAAAAAAAGATCTTCCATCTTTTATACATACTTAAAATAAAGTCAGAAAATCATAAAGGAAAGATCTAGCCCACTGTTCTTCTATGCAAAAGTAAGCAAAGCAAGATGAAAAGGATTTGAAACTATATTTAATACTATAGCATCATCTTCCCTCACAATAATTTTATTAAACATGAAAAAATGAGAGGATAGGAAGAATTTACTCTATTTCTTTCCTGGTCAGACTCCTCTCACACCTTCCTTGGTTTATAACCAAGCATTTGAGTGCATGTTCACTTACAGAGGAAGCAGCACTACTGCTGCTTCTGTCATTGCAAGGGGAATGGACAGAGCCATGAAAAACATTTCCTCTTTCCACCTGTTCCCTGTGAAGTCTTCACAGCAGCCTCCATCCTTAGATTTTGAAGTGTTGATGAGGATTGGGACGGAGCAAAGAAATGGTACAGAACAGAAACAGCTCAAAGGAATTCATGGTGTAATATGGGATGAATGAATAAACAATATGGTCCTCAGATATTACGTAGGTACAGTTATCCCTGGCAACGAGAGTAAACCCGTATGAAGAAGGTTAGGATTAAGGCACTATGATGAGGCCGTTAGACACAGAACACATGATTTGTTTAAAATTAGTTAAAGAATGACAGTGAGTTGAACTAATTTTGCTGACACCAGTACATAGAGTACCAGATACCAGTCTTTTATAGAACTATATAACCTATATCTAACTATAACTACCTATACTAACTATAACTATAGTGTTCTATATAACCTACCCAGTTCTATACAAACCCAAGAGGGCTTATTAGATGCCAAAAAGAAAAGGGGAGTATTATTTGTGTTCTTCTTCCTTCATCATCTTTCTCATTGACACATACTAGGACATCAAAAACATGTTGGCATCACTGCATCTACTGCAAAAATCTTTCAATACAGTAGTGTCAGCAAGGTGAAGTGATCTTTTTCTACCCTTCCCTGACACAAATACATTAGCCAACAGTGGAGAGTAAGTGTTAGAGACTTGGTGAGGAGCACATTCCAAAGAGCCTATGCTTTTTTTCCTGAGGGGAAAAAATATATATGCATATAGCAATACACCATGAAAGTGAATAACACTGAGATCCTACAGAGAATGTCCTATGAAGGTTTTCTTCTAACCATCCTTGCTCCTCATGAGGAACTGGAAGATGAAGCATTCTACAAATAGAGCTTACATTCAGAAACAGAACAGACTAAAGGAATGTTATTTTTAAAAAGTTGTGCTCTATGCTTTTTAATAGAAAATAGATAACATGAAAGTGTAATGTCAGATAAGTCATTTCCCAAAGGTTTAAGCCAATATTTTGGCTTTTAACTTGTAGACTAAATGATGACTAGACTTGTTGAGTCTGTATAGCTTAATGATTACCTAGATCCTGTAGGCTACCAACAACCTACTTGCATGTCTTTCTTTGAGAACTATTTGCCATAGTCTGTGTTCAGAACATTTTGCTACATTACATGACACAAGACTTTGCTTGTAATAGCCCATTACACTTGTTTTGCCTCCCATGTTTTATGCACATCTCCACAACTAGTTGGTTATAAATAAATTCAGCTTTTGGACTGAACTGTACTTCTGAAACATAAGCTTTCTTGTTGCTCTGAGCTTTCTTGCTGCCTCTCTATTCATGGTTCCAGCAAAATTGTTAAGAAACACGAATTTTGACAAATTCTATCTCTGTTATATCAGAGACCAGACAAAACAAGTCCATGCTGTCTTATCAAGCTTTATGTTAGATATTGAAGTAGCATAAGCTAGCAGAGAGATAAGATGTTCTCAAAATGTTTTACTTATTCACATACATTGAGTTATACAACTTTTGAAACAAGATGTCTGCAGATTGATTTAATGAGATCTGTGACTAATTAATGTCATAGAGTCTTCAACATTTAATAGGAACATTGAACGACACTTCAATATTTGATTCTGACTGTTTTACTAGATTTTTTGGGGGTATACAACCCACTGTTATTCCTAATCTCCCATTCCTATGTGTACAATAACAATTAAACAAGTGCAATTTCTAATTAACAGAAATTTTCAGAAAGGCACAAAGCACTTTAAAAATAATTTAAAAGATTATAGAAATTGTAGTTATCCCATCCTTAGGCTTTTTATACTCAAGATCATGGACCTATGTAAATTTTAGGATGGAATTCAACTCACCAAGGCATAAATATCCAAAAATCTCATGCATAAACTAGCACCCTAGACTCCTTTTGCACAGAGACGGTTACCTTTAGAGAATTCAGATATATTGCAGAAATATGCAATTTGGATGTAGTCCTTTAAGTTGCTGTGGATTGAGAAGGAAGACTAATTTATTTGTTCAGCACTGATTTTTCAGAATGATATAGCTTGATTAATAGATAAGGATTCAGGAAAATCTAAGTATTCTTCTCCTTCTCCCCCACATTCACCCAAAAACATGTTAGCACTGCCAGTGCTTTAGAAGAATATATATCTCTGACATAAAAAAATGCAAAGCCTTGGGAATTCTACTTTGCCACAGAAAAAAAGGAAGTCAAGCTAAAAAGCTCTGCCGATGTCCTGGGTTCCTGCAATATTACAACATTTGTTAGCTGATGCTAAGAAGTGGACTTCATCCTACATTAGAGAAGAGAGGAAAAATAACTCTACAGTGTGTGCTAAACTGACCTGAGGGAAAATTCTTATTAGTAGAATATAAAACCAAGAAGTCTAATTTCATTATAAAAACTGAGCAATGCAACTTGTTCCAGGGGCGCTGTCTGTGCATACAGCTCACAGCCCAATGAGGCCTTATTCTGCATTGTGGTATCATTACCATAATACAAATAAGAAATAAGTGTAATAAAAACACCACAAAAAGGCTGAAGAATAAACCCAATCTTAAAACTCATCAGATTAATAATGCAAGGAGTGATTCGGGAGAGGAAATTAAGCTGTTAAAGCAAAATCCAGCAAGCTCTGACGCAGAAAATACTCCCTTTGATTCCCTTGGCAGTTTTGCTTGAGTAAGGAAAGTTGGGCTCAGACAGTTAGTGAATACTGACAGTCTCTGTTATATAGATGACACGGTTTAAAATGCAAAGCAACCACATATGGGGGAGAGAAAGACGACAATTTGATTCCTATATCCCCACTTCAAACCTGGAACTCTGGTGGTTAGAAAGTGGGAGATGTCAGCTGAAGGGCATATTCCCATGCAAAATAGATAGGACAACCAAGAGATCTGTGACAACATGTGAGAGGTTTGCAAACAGCATGTCATTTGAACTAGAGTGCTGTTAATGATATGTATAGTAATTGTCAATGTATACAAATAGCACTATCCGTCTCAAAGCCTTTCACTAGCATTCATTAATGGACTTGACATTGCACAAGAGAGAGAAGGATTGTCAGGGATATTTTTTGGAACAGAGAAATGGAAGCCACAAAAGAAAAAGGAGATCGGACCTGGAATAACACTTGGGTGCTGCAATTTTCAGCATTCTAATGCCTCGAGGTAGGCACCGGTCTCCTGGTGAGACTTTCACAGAGCTTAGGAAAAAGTCAATGCTGCTTCCACAGTGGGTATGAAAGGGAAATTCACAGCATTCACTGCATGTCTAATTCCTTACCTGTTGTATGTCCAAATCCCTCCTGTTAAGACCTAGGGAGTTCAACAACCGTCAGGCTCCTTCATGCCTTTTCTCTTTGGGAACTGGGTAGCATATGAAGATCCTTTTTTCAAGTACCTGAGGTGTGATTGCAGGGAGGATGGGGCCAGTTTCTTCTCTGTGGTGGCCAGTGACAGGACGAGGGGTAATGGGTGTAAGTTGAACCTCAGGCAGCTCCACCTCCATGTGAGGAAGAACTTTGCTGTGAGGGTGCCCGAGCCCTGGCACAGGCTGCCCAGAGAGGCTGTGGAGGCTCCTACTCTGGAGATCTTCCAACCCGCCTGGATGGACCCTGTGCCCCTGCTCTGGGTGTCCCTGCTGGACTGGGTGATCTCTAGAGGTCCCTTCCAACCTTAACCGTTCTGTGCTTTTGTGATTCTGTGATTCTGTGATTCTATGATCCTCACATGCAGTAGGAGAAACTACCTCTCCTATTCTCTGAGTCACTAACTTCACCTGAATGATTCCAGAATGAAAGCTCTGCCAATCCTTTTGTTAGGAACTCACTCTTCCAGGCAAGCATCTCACCTGCCAGACAAGTATCCTCACAGTATTTAGTTACAGAGATCCATTTTGTGAGTCCTGGATAGAATGACAGGATCACAGACTTACTGAGGATCCTCTGGAGATCATCTGGTCCTCATGGGTCACCTACAATTCGTTGCTTAGGACCATGTCTGATTGGTTTTGAGCATCTCCAAAGATGGGAGATACCCCAACCTCTCTGGACACTCTGTTCCAGTGTTTGACTACTCTCAAATACAAAAGTGTTCAGACAGAATGTCCTGCCTTTGTGCCCTTTGCCTCCTACCCTGGCCCTGGGATCTACTGCTGACTCTAGCCTTGTCTTCATTTACACTCTCCTGTTTTTATATACATTGATAAGACCTCCTCTTGAGCCTCTGCTGTTTCTATAGCTAGTGGAGCTTAGATGGCAGAAGAGTTATATATGGCAGGACAGACCATACATTAGCAAAACCTGAAGTGTCTTCACAAATTATGTTGCCAAAAGACTTCTTACTAACCGACCCCTTGGCTCCAAAGCAGATTGCACTTGCACTGTGGAACTTGAAGCTAACATCCCTTACAAAGGTTCTTTCTTCATGACTGTTAAATGCTACACACAGTTCATCTGTCTTCTTTTCAGTAAGATTTACTGGCTTAAGACTAGCATTTTATTAATGCAGCTATACGGCTTGCTGATTGGAGCAGTAGTGTCTGCACAGTTCAGTATGTTCATTTCTATATGGAAGGACATACTTCTAAAAGCCTAAATCACATTAGTTGGATATTGGGTGCAGGCATGTTATTTGGGATCTGTCTCCCAATGCTTAGCTCAGGTTACACGCAAAGCTGAAACTGAGAATTGTCTTCCACCTCCCTGTGTCCACCCTTAGGCTACGCTCTGATCTGTTAGAAGGATATGCATATTCATGTTTTCATAGCCTCAGGAAGCAGGACCTTGTACAAGGCTTCAGACACAGACACAAGTCTTCTCTTGGTGGAAAGCAATATAAAGAGCTAGAGCAGAAAGTCAGGCCACAAAGACAATGAGGCCAAGGGAAGCAGAGATGTCTCTCAAGGAGCTCCAGTGAGCTTGAAAGCTGTTTCTTCTGCAGATCCTCTTGCCTGCAGATATGCTGTTTGCCCTTTGAAGTATGAATTCTCCCTCCAGCACAGGAAACGTGGTTGTATGGGGATGGTCTGACTTTCCTTTGTCCTTGCTTCTGCTTTGTTCAGTTTCTAACCTAGTGAGGCTCCTCTCCCAACAAATTATGAAGCAGCAGTCCTAGGAAATTGTGCAGGGTTCCTGAAAAGGTTCTTCTGTTTAAAGCATCTTCTTTGAGTAAATATAGAAATGCCATATAAAAAGACTATGCTCTACGTAAGAGTAGCCTGACAGTCTAAACAACTCTAAATGAATTTTCCTCCTTTCTCCTGTTCACAGAGATTTCTTCAGTCCTTAGGATTTTTTGTACTAATAAAACAGCAAAAAGCACAACGTGATGCTTTCATTATCTGAGATACGAGTACAAAGTTCATCCATCAGCTTCAGACTGCAAGTCTTATCACCATAAATTGCATTGGAAGCCTTAATGGAGGTGTTATTCATCCCTATTATTATTGTTATGTACAACAGGAGATGTGTATGCTTAAAAATCAAAGTACACTTTCTTAACTATAGTAAAGCTTTCCTATATATGGACTTTGATATGCAATGGAAAATTGTTCATCAAGCCCTTCCAGAAAAAGGTGAAAGGTTTTCTCCTTTTCTTTTAATACATTGTTTTGGAGGAAAACAACAACAACAATTTTCAGGACATCCATTTCTATATTTCCTATTCTGAAAACTTTTCAGACATCTGTGCACTCATATAAACAGGCCACATCATTCATATTTGATAGTAAAAAACAGTTTCTAAGTTTGATCTGTGTAGCTAAAAAAGAGGATAAAATATTCTCTTAAGAGGATCTTGCTTTTCTCCAGAGCATGATTAGGTCTTCATAAGGCTTGTCAAATCTTAGTACATAACCACTTAGCCAGAGCTGCTTGGAGTCATCTCTTTTCTACTGGGTCTGGTCCTATATGATTCTATATTTCTATATTAGAGGAAATTATGGTTGTAATGGCTATTTTTGATGGAAACAATAACCTTGGTGTCTTTGTATGATTCTGATTAAAGAGCAACCAGACTTACAGCTATCAGAACAAACTTGAAAGCAAACATCTGCTTTACTTATTTCTAATATGACAAAGCCATCCTGGCAATTCTCATGTAACCACAGGATCTGAAAGAATGAATAGTGAGGGAAATTACTTTAAACCAGAAATCATCTCCTGCGTTTTTTTTTCTGTAGCTTCCCTATCAGACTGTTCCCACAATTGCCCAGTATTGTCCAGCTGAACATAATTCATCCATCCTGATAACTGGAAGGAAGATGCAACAGGGAACTATCAACAAATGCTGAATCATGTAAGTAAAACTATGTCTATATTACAAATATACTTCCATTTAACCATATTTGCTGACTTCATTTTCCTTTTTAATTGAACAGTCCTCCAGACAGATGTTCTTTCTATTTCTGTTTTTATATAAGTCCTACCTCAACCAATTCAAAATCTTGAGCAGGTATTTTGGGTACTGCAGTAACTTTAGCAGCAGCTGCTTACTGCAGTTCCACGCAGGCAAAATCCTTGCAGAATAAAGCAAGCATATTCCTCTGCCAAAATTATTAAAAGAATCTGAACCCTAGAGTGCCAAAAAGAACAAAACAAAACAAAACAAAAAAACTGCTTTGGAGTGCAGAGATTGTAGCCAGACATTAAAGGAAGCTGATCTGAACAATTATTGTTTGTTACAGAGGACCATTGGTTTGTATAGTAAACAGCCACTCAGGACAGAATAAGAAATTACTTCAACCAATTTTACATGCTTGAGAATTAGGGCATTTCTCTCCTGAAAACTGCCTTCCCTAAACCTAAGGGATGTGCTTACAATGAGAACCAAAGTTTGCATTGTGTTTTATGAACAGCACCCCCCATTTACACGTTCACAAATTCAAAGACTTGAAACGTTAATTTTATCCCTCAAAATGTTACTATGTCACTGCTGCAGAATAATAACGGAGTGCAGGAGGTGGAAAGAGTTAATATGATTCCCCAAGGAACAGGTAGCTACGTGGCTAATGCCAGAAGTGTAAAACAGTCTTTATATTCCTCCAACCACGCATTGCCAGTTGTAAGCCTTTTGCAGGCACAGGTTATTATGTGGCACTTGAGGAATGCTGTAGCTACCCTCCATTATTCTGATGAGTTTTCTCGTATTTTCTCTTTTTTCCCCCAGAGCACTGTATCTTTCCCTGGGAACACACTGAGACAAGTCAACAGAAGGGAGCTTTTTAATCTGTCATTCAGGGACTCATACAAGCAAGTACCTGTATAACAGGGTTTGTGGGATCTGGGGAAGATTGAGTTCTTCAGTCAAGACTTGAAGGTGTGACCTCCTGATTTAGAAGACAGAGTGCTACTTCTGGAGTTTACCGGTTCCACCATCCTCCCCATCTGTTTTTGTCAAGCTCAAGAATTGTGCTGCCAGTGGAAAAGGCTGCAGTTCTTAATGAAATCAGAAGTGCTGAGAATTAAATCCGTGGTTTCTGAAAGATCATCAGCAGTCTGTTTTAACCCTTTTTTTCTTTCCTTTCACAGAGTCAGACCTTTTGCTGTTAAAAACTTCCAGGCACTTTCCCTTTTTTTTTTTTTTTTTTTTTTTTCCTTTTTGCAATTAATCTGTAGTAATTATTTACAAGGATGATGATTAACATTACAGGATTTTTATTGTTAACGTTCTGATTAGAATGTCAGCCAGAATTGTAAAATTCAAGAAGCAGACAGGAGAAAAAAAAAAAAAAAAAAAAAAGGAAAAATATTATACTTAAGGACAGGGCTATGCAGTAAGATTCAAATGTTAGCTGTATTGCTGGTTGTTCTCAGATTTGCTTCAAGTCTGTGTCAATGACTGGAGCAAGTTTTCAACTCATGAGAACACGTTTAGCTTCCTTGCAAATGATTTACCTCCAGTTCTATCCCTGTATTTGCCTCCAGCTGAAATAAGAATCTAAATGGTGGAGTATCTATACTTTGGAATTCAAAACCGAGAGAATCTTGATAGACAACCCCTGTTATAAAAGTACAGCACTTTATAAAACATGAGTTTGTGGTATTATTCTTTACTGGGGCTCTTAATAGTCCTTTCCAAACATGTTGTGACTTCTGTACCGCATGCTATGCACCTTTTTTAAATCAAGAATACACGAATAATAACAAAAGTACAATAGAGACTGAAGATATAGTGTTGTTGTCCTATAGAAAGAGTACAGAATAGGAGACTGTTTCACTTCCTTTTTCCCTGTGTGGCTTGAAGCAACTAAGTTCCTTTATCACCCAGTTTCTTCATCTCTAAAATAATAAGTGAACCTGATCACCTTGGCAAAGCTCCTCAAAATTTGCTGTGAATCAGCTAGCTGGGAGTTATTATTGCCCTCATTATTATTAAAACTTATTATTATTATTATTGTGCTTCTGCACTGGTGAGAACAGCTTAAAGCATCTACCACTGTGCTGGGATCCACAGCTTGCAATGGAAAAACTAGACTGAAAGATAACCTTGCCACTAACAAGGTAAAAATGAGAACACCAAGCAGCCCGATTGCTGCTTCACTGAGAACAAGGGCTTTCAAACACCCTGAGCCAGATTCTGTTCTCAGCTAGATGAGCGCAAATCTGAGGGGTTTCTGTTGGGGTCCGTGGGACTGCAGCGAAATTACCAAAAATCCTAAAATGGCCTCGTGGTGGTACTTAAAGTAAACATGCTCATTCTAAAGGGCCAGATATGCATAGATGCTCGATGTGCTGCACGGAGAATGAAAAACAACAGACACACACACACACACTAATTAAAACTGCAGATGTGACTTGGTGTCAAGATTAAATAACACCTCTGGAAAGGGAGGTTGCTGCCAGAACCAGCAAAATCTCCTCAATTAAATGGCTCGAAGGGCTGTCACTGATCTAATTCTTCATGTTTCTAGAAGTAGAAGCAACAGCTCTCCCTTTCTTGCTGATGTCTGTCAATTATTTAACTGGCCCATGCCTACTCCCCAGCAGTTTTACATCACCCACATATAGTTTTGGAATTAAGCTAAAGGCTTTGATAGAACTTTGAAGCTCTCCAGAAAAGATGTGTTGGTCCCTAAGAATAGGTCCAGGCTACTATTTATTATTTACTGTTTAGAACAGGACAGACAGGACATGTGCAAACGTCACAGGCTACCAGTGCAGCTCATTTTCAGCCCTTAGTCCCAGGGCAAACATGATAAACCTGTATAACAGCCAAGACAGCACTCCGCAATGCAGATAGTAAATCCGTAGGTCAAGGCTACACATGCTAAAGCCAGCTCTTGAGGCTGCTTTTAGCCCAACAGGTAAAATCAGTCCTATTTACAACAAAGCAGGCAGTCAACTTAAAAGAAAATTATGCTGTCACAAAATATCCTACAAAACTTTTTTTTTTTTTTTTTTTTTTGAGTTTGAGACTCAATGAGAATTTAAAAAATTCAAGTCACTCCTAAGGAAAAAATATATGTATATATTAGAAAACAAAATAAACCTGTGCCTCAGCCTCGCCGCTCATAGCTGAAACAATGTCTCCTGTGGCTGCTATTCCTGCAGCAGCTGCTGTGTGGCATTGCTTCCCTTCGGATGGAATGAAAAAGCACACAGCGGCAGCGAGTCGAGAGCACTCGCTGCAGCGCCTTCCTTCAAGATAGTTCTGTTCCCTGTCCCTGTAACAAACTGTTCTAATTGTTATGTTGACTATTATGGCTAAAATTGCAGTGCTCTGCTGTTCAAGACTTTCTGTGTTTCTGTAAAATGACAGGGAGCAAAAAAAAAAAAACCAACAAAAAAGAGCATGTTTAAAAAAAATTATTATTTAAGAAGAGAATGTTTTGAAAAATAATCTGCTGGCTATGAAATCTATTGTGAAATATATTTCAATTAAAAGGATACATAATTTATATGCATAAGCTTTTCTTCTGTCAAGTTTATATTTTTGTTGTCTTGTCTAATGCCCTGAAGTAAGCACTTCTGAATTTTAAACTTTAGCATTTATCTGAGCAATCACGCTGTGAAGATAAATATCCCTTGAGGAAGATACACAATTGCATCTTGTATACCAGTAAGTTAGGCTTTGTACAGGTTATTACTGCACTAGGAAGCATGGGGGTTCAATAACAACAATTAGCATTTAGAGATCCACTGTTCATGTTCAATGTATTGTACAAGCACCAGTTAATTAAAACCATGCAATGGCTGTGGTTCTGAGGCTCAGTTTTGGGATCTTTGGAAGCATTTGGGTGGCATGCAAGGGTCATAAACCAGTTGCAAAATCTTCATAAAAAAATCCCTCGGTGCTAAACTTCCTGCTGGAGTCTTTCCCTCATGTGTCTCTAGTGCAGGGGACATGGAAAGGGCATGGCTAAGACCTGCTGTGGTGAAGCTATACTTCACAGGCACAGTGAGTGCCTATCAGGAGTACCGAAACAAAGAACATAGTCCTGCTTTTCACCAGCTTGAACAGCTCCTGCACACGTTTGCATGGTCAGCATGAACCGGAACGGTGAACTGCTCCAACTGAAAAATCACCATTTTTTTTGTGCACAGGTCGTTTTTCAGCTGGCTCAGGTCTTCGATCTGGCTTACTGAGTGGTCATGTAAAATGCTTGGGACTGGCACAACCTAGGGAACAGCTCTAGGAATTAACATCTTGGGGCAGCAAGAGGAAAGGAGAGAGGACAGACACTTATGTAACAACTGACACACACCTTAGTTTCAGCATGCTAAGGAGGTTAAGTTTTGAATTTGAATCAAAGTGTAGTTGCCCTTAAATCCACCTAAGACTGCACTGTTGTGAAAGAGGGCATATACCCCTCCTGCCCTGTGCCGGCTCTAGCAGTGAGATGACCATGGTCAGCCAGATCTCACTGAAAAGAGCCCAGGACAAAAATGATTAGCACAAATCCTTATACTGATAAACTGATGTTATCTGATTAGGAATAGAGGTTAAGATGTGCCCGTTCAGTCTTGATACCTGCTCCAAGTTAGATTAGTGATTAAACTGATTGTGAAACTGAACATATATGTTTGTTCTGAAGAGGCCTTTAAGAAGTGTCTTTCTCTTTGCCGACCACAGAAAATTCCTAGCCACACAAGTAGCTATTAAATTAGCTTTTGGATGGATGTCAGAAGCAATAGGAGCCTTTGAATCAATACAGAGTCATAGAAATAAAACTGGCTTCCTGGCACACACTTTGTGTCATCTTCTGAAAGGAGTTCTTTAAGGAATGGTCTTGATGTTTCTTTGATTTATGTAGGAACAATACCCGTCCTTGCTGTCCTTTGTAAACAGCAAAGCTGTGATGAAAGAGAAGATGCCCACTCAAGCAGGGAATAGCAGGGCCAGGCTCTCCTTGACAACCTCACAGGTTGCTTGCTTCTGAAAGAAGCCACTGTGGTGTTTTTTTATCTCTATGGCAAAGGCTTGATCTCAGGCATAGTCTTATCAATTTCAGTACTGTCTTCTTGTTTTGTAATCTGAACAACCTGCACTCCTCTCTACAAGTGGTGTGAAAGCTGAGTAGATACTAGGACAGGGTACTGTAGCATTTCACAGAGAAGCAGAACATTTGTTCTGTGCTGCTGCTGTTGTTAGACTTCATAAGAGGTGAAGAGCTATCTATGTTATTCTTTGGTTTGCCAATGTAAGTTCAAAAGCAATTTTCTTTTTTGATCCTGTTTCTGGCTTCCTATGGAAATTAAAATCTTTATGATCATTCTGTCTGTCCTTCAATTCCCTCCCCCTTCCAAACTTTAGAAGTCCATTTCCCATTTCAGCTAAAAGTGGCAGATGACGATGACCAATGATATCTTACTCTTTTTTTAAGCAAAGGGGAGAGATACCTGAACCAATATGCCCATAAAGGGTGTTCTCTTTGGAATAGTGCTTTATTTTTGTACAAGTAGCCCCATTTTGAACAGATTTTTAAAGGGCATAGAGGGCAACAGAAATATTCTGGGACATTGTGGGAAGGTATAGTGAAGGGATAGTTGTTAAAAAACAGGCTTCAGTAGCTTTGTTTTTAATAGATCCTAGATTTATTTCCTTTCTTATCCCTGTTGACTGCTGTCCTGATTGTGACAATCTAGTTTTTATATAACAAATCCAGAGACAGAACTGCAGTCAGTTGTTCAAAGCACTGGGAGCAAATGTCTGTCCTCAGCTTTTGATACATTATTTTGCTATTCTCACATAAGTCAGGGAAAACAGAGAAAAACCTGGGCACAACTGTGGTTCATTTCCTTCTAGGGCTCAGTTAAGCCAGTGGATAGCAGGGTGGAGTGCTCAGACTGTGTCTTGAGACTGACCGATTGCTCAACTCAGATTATTTACAGGAAAGTTCCTGAAACCATATAAACAATTATAGAATATGCTGCCAATAGGAGCAGGTACATACACTCATATTCAGGTACCATAGATTTGAGATGTACTTTCATAAGGCAAGGAAATTTTGCCCTGACCACTTGAGACGGAGAGTTCAGGGCAGCCCTTCTCACTGTTACCATTTTTTCATCTATTGATCAGTAGGAAGAATCAGTAGACATATACAACAACTCCTAGAGAAATTCATTAAAATACAATTATCCTCAAGTTTTTGTGTGTCAGATCATTTCTTTTCTCTGCCTGTCTTTACGGTTTACCCCAGAGCTGGTTGAAATTTGTTGTCATTGTTGCCATCTCTTTAGTTCTACAGTTTTGTTTTAAACACCTTTCAAGCTGAATTCCAGGCTGGTGTGTTTCCTATAGCATCTCACTACTGGATAATTTCTCTTTATATGATGAACAGAGCAGATTTCCCCATGTTGCTACGGTGCATATTGTGCTATTACCCCTGACTTCCTCTCTTCATGCACTGGAGAAGATCAGAACTCAAAACCACAAAATATGGACCTCTACATAGTATAAATCAAAATAATTCTACTCAGGACAATGCAGCTATGCTGATAATTAACAGATGAGGGTCCAGCTTAGAATTTCTAGCTTAGAAGCAGCAGTGTTTTAGCAATACCTGCAGTCTTTTCAGAGCACCAGTATTTTAAGCATGCAGCAAAACAGCAAACCACAGTGTAGCCATTGCCTTCTTGTAGCTGGATGCTTATTTTAGACAGAAAGAAATCTGTTCCATTCAAAATATAATAGAAAAGATTACTAACCACCAAATACATAGCAGCTGGAGATACCAGTTTGAATGCAACACACACATAAAAACACAAATATTTTTAAAAGGGTTCTGGTGTGCAAATGAAAAAAAAGTAAGAAACTGTATATAGGTAGCAATATATTTATTCTGTCTATACTCTCTCCTTCAATGCATTTTGATCATTTAAGGATATTAAAAAAAGTGATGAATGCATAAAAAAGGAAAGGATTGATTTTGCAGCTGCAACCTAATCGGTTCCAAATCTCTGCAGGTTGTAGGGCACACCACTGAGTTGAAGTCAGGTTGAAGAAACAGCTTAAAATGACTCAGACTCCCCTGTTTCTGGGAAGATTAGATATTTGGAGAGAGAGGGAAAAGGAAGAAGTGTTTGGGATTTTTTGTTTTTCTTTCCCCAAACTGAGAGGAACAGCTTTAAATGTTACAGGCATCCTGTTTGAAAGCTGTTCTCAGAACACAGGACTATCTGAATTCATTTTCCCAGACACAGAAAACGACACTAGGTAGACTGTGTGATCTCAGGACAGTTGTTGTCTTTCTTCATGAAAAGCCTTCGGTTATACGATTTCAGGGCCCTGAAACAAAAAAGGTTGGAAAAATAAGGTAGAGGGATATATTTTCTGTAGGATGTTTAAACCCATCTGAGCAATTCTATTTGGAGGGATGCTATTTTCCATTAAGATTTATCATATCACGTGAAAATTCCACAGAAGGGGTAGCATCCTTTATTAAATTATGTGACTATTTAGAGTAATTTCTATAGAATCCAATTTAATTTCTATAAACCCCTATAGATTTCAACACTTTTCCATTCTGCAGGATTTCTCCATAGGGACAGTTATTAGTGGCTGTAGGATTTGATTCACAGTGAAGTTGTTGCTTAGGAAGGAAAAATGGCTTCACCATGAAAGAATCCTGTGTAAAGCAGGGTCTGCTTTTGCAGGCAACAGCCCTAGGCTGATGCAACTGCTTCAGCCAAAGTCAGGTTGGATAGAGCTGCTGTGGTGATAAAAACATATAGGAGGATTCAGTGACACTTTACCCAAGTGACATTTTGGAGGCTTCACCCCCCAGGCAATCCGCCTTCCTTTTTTTTTTCCCCCCAGAGGTAGACTCATACAGCCACCAGCAGAATGAGAAATCAGAGTGTTTGAAGTGAGTAACTTAGGTATACAAACAAGTTCTTTCAAGAGGAAATGGCTTCTTAATCTGCCATTTGGTAGAAGTGGTACTTTCTCAGCAAAAAGTTATATCCTATCGATCTGCCTGGGACTGCGACGTTCTTATTGCCCTCCCCTATTACCCAACTGCTTGTGGACTATTTGAGAGTGCATTTTATGAGGCAAGAATATAAACTGTCCCTGACAAAGCTGGTTCAGGACTACTGGAAGAGGTGAAGTAACTCATCCAGAAGCAATAATTCCTCTGCGTCAGCTCAAATGACTAGATAGACAGAAAAAAATGAAGGAAAGGAAAGGAAAGGAAAGGAAAGGAAAGGAAAGGAAAGGAAAGGAAAGGAAAGGAAAGGAAAGGAAAGGAAAGG
>VWPW01000939.1:20462-72624 GCA_013389825.1 Crypturellus undulatus | reverse complement strand
AAAGAAAGAAAGAAAGAAAGAAAGAAAAAAAAAAACAGATTTGTGGTTTCTCTAAAACACTGAACCACACTCTTGCTCCTCAAGTACTTTGCAAATGTATGTTCCCAGTTCCCTTCCTGGTGCACTGTGGTCCTTTGCATCAACACCACTGAGCAGCAACACGGAGCACGGGTTTCATTGCCATCAGCCTGCAGCATTTGGGATGGGGTAGTCACACAAACACACCTTAAGTTTTAGCTGTTGCCATGGTGATGAAAGAAGGCATTACAAAATGCACAAGCTGTTGAACATGCTGCTGGAGCTGAGCGGAAGAGCTAAGAATAAACTTTCAGCTAATTCCCCGGAACGCCGCAGCTCCGAGCAGCTGCTGCTCGGCCAGTGCTGCATCCCGGGCAAGCAGCTCCGCGGCTCCCAGTGGAACGGCTGCAAATGGAGGCGGCTGGAGGAAGAGAGGGCTAATTTTATTATTACTATTATCATTGCTCTTTAATACCTAATTTCCGTGGGGCTGACGGAGGAGATCATGCCAGCTGCCTGCGTGCGAATAACTCTCCTCTGTTTAATGGCAAAATTCCCCCTGTGCCCAAGGTTTGGGTATTGAGCTGAAACAATAGAAAAGGTGACAGCTCAGTCCTGCTGCCAGCAAAAGCAGCAAGAAGTTTTGGGGAGCAACAAGCAGAATTTCACCCTTCTTCCTTCTTGCAGCCACACACTGGAGCTGTCAAGAGGGTAACGTTAGAGGTCCTGGACCCTATCAGGGAGAAGCAGGACTGGGGGCTTTTTTGGAGATCCCTGCCTTTTAAAAGCATGTCGTTACACAGATGCAATTCAGAAAGAGGTTGAGTAAGAACGTAAATGCTCCATATTGTCCTACAGAAAGCTAGGCCTTCATGCAGTTTTTGCTTTTGTTTTCCCCTTTTCTCTCTCAAATGTGCTTCTACGCATCCCAATCTAACGCGGAGTTTCTTTAGCAGCAAAGGATAGACAGTCTGTCTACCTTCTTGATAGAAATCCACTAGATGGCAACATCCCTCGCTCGCTTCTGTGTCAGGGACTGGTGCCTTACAAGGAGCCCGATCCATCCAGTTGCAGGGGACCATGTGCATGGGGGGCTGGCAGATAAGCGGCAAGGATTGTGAGTATTATCATGCAGAGAGATTTCCTGAATGCAAAGAAAAACAGACAAGCAGAGTATTTATTAGCAAGCCTGTCCTGACTTTAAAAAGAAATGTAAGTAGCAATGAGAAAACATGCGTTACCTGTGTCTGTTGAAGGCTCTGAGGTGCATTTCTGAGCAGTGGACACTGGTTCAGAAGTGAATCCAGGCCTTGAAATTGAAATGAGACCTTCCATGAAAGATATCAAGAGCTCTAATGCCTGATACATTTTGATCTTTATGCTCCTTGTCCTCTGCTCTCTGCCTTTTTCTGCTTTTTCTTCCCAGCAATGTCTAAAAGCTGTTTTGATTAGAACTCTTTTGTTTCTGTCTTTGTTCTGTATCTATAAATTGCTTATCAAAATTAGACCAAAACATACAAAAATAATAATAAACTATCCAGGGTCCCTTGTCCACAGAGCACAAGCACTTCCGAATTCATACACATGTTCACACACATGCACACACATAGTTGGAGGCACTAAGAATGCACCTTAAAAAACATGGGAAAAGGAAACTTACTGCAAAAACAACAGTCAGTAAGAAGGAAAGGATGGAACTAAGGGGGAATAAAGAGGGGACTCTGAATTTCTACAGGGTGCTGTACTGACCTGGTGCTAAAGACAATAGTGGTAATCTGAGGTAATGACTGAAAGAAAGGTGAAATTATGAGTCCTTCATGTTTTCAGAGGTACTTGCCTGGTCCTGCTGATACTGATCTCCTCAGCTGGTGAGACATCTGTATCTCATTGTAAAGAATCAAATGTTCAGCCCCGTGGCATCCACAGAGCAGTTCTGCTTGAAAAAATACAGCTCTATGACCAGCTTCGATCTTCAGGTTTCATCCTTCTTCTAAGTTTCAAAGGTCAGGAGGATACAGTCATCATAGAAAAAAAAATGCTCCGTCCATCAATACATATTGAATTTTGTTTGTTTGTTGGTTTCTGTTGTCTCCTTCTTTGAAATGTGTGATATGGACTGGCCTTGATATTAGAGTTGTAGAATCTAGTTCTCCATTTTTTTTCTTTCTTCAGCATGAGCAAACACAAAATTCAAAATAACCAGCTGTTATTTTGAAGAGGGAACCAAAAGGAAGAGAACTTTGGTAAGGAGATCCACAGCCATTTCTATAAAAACTGTGACTGGAAATGAAAGAGGTGTGAAAACTATGAGATCTGATCTGTTGGCTTTTGTCTTTAAATGAGACCCTATTAGAAAGTTCAGCATTTCACTAGAACAGAAAAGTTTGTACCTATACAATCTGAAGAACTATAGAGTGATACAAAGGAGGAAGAACATCTACCTATCAGATCAAACATAGGAAATGCCCCCAAGGCAACACATACTGGCATCATTGCTATTTAACAGTTAAATCTAATAGAAAGGGCCTTGGCTTTGGTAACCCACTGTGATGTCCATGAATCACACACTTGCCTGTACAGCGCCTTTCACCTGTCTGTTACCTTCTGGTTTAACCCATTGCAGTTCTTATAAAAACCAAGAATCTGCTGATGTCCCCTCTCATGTTGACCATTCCCATCTTTAATTAGCAGATGATATATGTGCCATGGAAAACTATAGTCTTACATGAACACAGGCCACACTGACAATTCCTTATGATCATTTTTCTCCAACTACTTAAGAATGGTCACTTAGGAAATGTGTACATCAAATCGTGAGGGAAATTAACACTGCCACATATTGGTTATCCACACCTATGGCTGAAAAGAACATGTTTCCAATTAAAAGTGAAAGAGACAATTGCTGAAGTCACTTTGGCAGTAAGAACTCTCCAGCTGCCTCTGGTCTCCTCAATAAGTGAAATGTTTGACACAGAAGCATATGTTTTTGGCAACGTTGTTTAAGTCACGTTTTAAAGGGAGAATTGATATTCCACAAGGTGTGAAAAAAAAGATCATTTTCCGTTTGGGATGACAGAGACCACACCACCCTTCTATTCCAGTTTTTATTTTTCAAGAACAACCTTAGAAATGTGCAGATAAGGAAAACAGAGGACATACATAAGAGAAAGCAAAGGTAGCTGTAACTTTATGCAACACACTACCATTTTGTAAAGTACTGGAAAGGGCTTTGGAAGAAACAATCGATCTGAATAAAAAAAGAAAAAAAAAAGGAAAAAAAAAAGGGAAAAAAAAAGGAAAAAAACATCTCCAATCTCCTACAACACTAATTCACACCTTTGAAAGTCTCTTTTTTCATTAGTTCTTACAACGGATTGAAGGGATGTGGGGCGGGGGAAAGACATCCTAAATCCAAGCTGGTGAAGGACTATGGTTTACAGATATTGCACAGCAGCGCCAGGAAGAGATTTCAGTTTTCTGATTCCCAGCCTTGTATCTAAATCTAATCTGCTTTGTCTCTCACCTTAGCAAACAAGAAACCCGGATAGGACCACATGAGCCATCTCGTAAAAAACGTCTGTTGTCATTAACAAGTGGAGGATGATCTCTAGACGTCCTTTCCAACCTCAACCATTCTGTGATTCTGCCATTCTGTGAAAAGATATTTAAAACCGTGGATGTTGCACAGGTGTTTCTTTCAGTGGACATGCGCATTCTGAAATCTAGCTTTCCTTTGTTGAAAATGTATTTTCCCTCTCTCTCTCAAACATAATATTATCAGATAATTTATATTTCATTACAAATAAAATTTTCTAAAAAGCTTTTTTTTTTTAGCAACAAAGAAGTCCTCTTCACAAATGCAACAAAACCTACAGAAAACAGAACAAATATCAAATAGTTCAGCAAAATCCTGCTTAAAATGAAGCATTTACTCCCTTTCTCTTTTTCTTAGCTAGCCTTTGCCCCATTATATTTGTGTTTTCCCTCCTTTTTCATGGTGGCTTAGTTTCCTACTAAGCAAACATTTGTGAGTGAATTTCTCAAAAGCTTCTTTAAAGTCCTAGTAGTTTGTCAGCCAGTTTTCCTTTATCCAATATTTATCTGATACCTCCAAAGTATTCTTGTAAATTAAAGAAGCTTGATTTTCCTTAACATAAAACACATTTCTTTTCTGTAAAATATCACGCTTATCTATTATCTTTTTTTTTTTCTTCTTCATAATCCTACTTTTAATTATCATTACAGTCCATTTGTAGAAGTAAAGCTCATTGGTGTGTAATTCCCAGGATCATCCCTAATGTCTTTTTAAAAGACAGATATAACATCTCCAGTGGACGATGTTAATGAGCGATTGTACATTTTTGTTAGCAGCCCAACCACTTTGTCCTTAAGTTCCCTCAGCATCTGGTCCAGGTGGCTTGTTACCCAGATTGGAATCTAGCCAGTACAGGGGGGTTAACACCTCTACCCATGAGAAAAGTGCTTTGAAATCTTTAATGGCCAGATGTATCGAGAACATCAACCTCTATGCATCTACTCATACACAGCTTTTCCAGGAGCATGGTGCCTCATGCTGGGAAAATATCCTGGCTTTCATTTGTGGACTCAAAGGGCAGGATTTTTATAGACTACAAAAATGATAGAACCATTTCAGCCATTTGTATACAAATATGCAGCAATTAGAGTGAATGAATGAAGCTCATTCCATAATTCCACTGAGCACTATAGTATCATGTAATCAGTTTATTCTACCTGCAACATAAAATTCTACTTAGTTACACAAGAGTACATTTTATCAATTATTGATTTATGAACATCTAAGGCTTTCTTCAGTCACCATTTATGCTCTTGGTTTTATCATCTCTGCTGTGCTGAGAGTAGTGTCATACAGTGGCATAGTCTATACTATTTAAAATTCCACATACTTCAGTAGATTACCCCATTAACCATTATGTTTTCCAGGCTGTATAGATTAAAGTAATTAAACTTGTCCTCAAAGACCTAGCTCTTTGATTATGGGATCATTCTACCGCCTGCAGCACATTTGAGGTGATTTGCAGTAATATTGTCTTTGGGAATTTAGTGACCATATTACGGTGACAGCAGTCAGAGCCGGTGGCCTTCGCAAAAAAAACAAATTTCATCTGTGCCCCTTAGAAAATATCTCACAGAGGCATGTTGGGTCAAGGCACCAGTGCTATGGGTGGCTGGATAACTTCAGGAGACTGACACTGTTCTGTAGAGCCCCCTAAAACAGGACTTACAGTTTCAGGCTGTAATGAATGTAAAACGTAGAAGGTAGGTTGGAAGTGCCTAGAAGAGCTTTTCATCTGAAGACTGTATATCAGCAGCTGGATAGCATCAGTGGAGGGAACAGGTGCCCATATCGTACTTAAACCAAAGTACCCCACTCAACTCTCAGGATAACAATTTCAGCATAAAGGCCAAGGATAAAATGAGAATGGCGACTAAACTACTTTTTCGTCCCTTAGAGATGTTCCTTCAGGTCAAACGAAGGCATATTGGCCTGAAAATCTGAGGAAACCTGCATATTTTCTGACTATGCTTTATCTTTTCTATGGATAAAAGGGGGATTTAAGAATGTCAATCCTGCATCTTTCACTGACATGGAATTTGCTAAAAAATGTGTAAAGGAGGCAAAAAAAAAAAACGATGCTTGCAGACAGGCTGCTGATGCATTGTGGAGAAATTTTCAAAACCATTCCCTTTAGAAATGATTCATCTCATGTGTCATATATTTTCTTTTTTCTTTTTTTTTCCTCTGTATTTTTTCCTTATTACAAAGAACTGGAAAACAGGATTCTCGCTGCTTAAGAGTTAATCTGCTTTGGCTACCTATTCCTCACCTGCAGTCAATATTCTCCCTTTGTGACAACCACAGCTATGAATTTATTTATACAGCAGCAGTGCCCAGGGGCCCCAGTAGGGATCAGCATTTCATTTATAAGATGCAGCAAAACACAGCACTCCCCTGTGTGACTTTTTTTCCTAATAGACAATAGAAAATAAGCAACAGTACTTCCATTTTCCAGACGGAGAACTGAAAACCAGCAAAATTAAAAGGTAGCTACAGAAAGGGATTTGCATGATGGACTGACTGCTACTTAGACTGGAAACTACATCTTCATTAACCTGATTCCAAGTTATCTTCTCTTTGAGTGATCTCCAGGCCATGATTTTTTTCTTCACTAAATTTCCCTAGATACATACATTTATGCCACTAAGTATGCCATAAATACCCAAAATGTGGAACTCCTCAGCATCTAGTTAAAGGCAAAATTCCCAGTAGAATTCACAACCTTGATTTTCTGTGCATGGCTGGTCTAAGTGTGCCTACTAGACTGAGCTTTTCATAAGATACTGATGATGTACCTCTTTACACATGACCCTTACAGAAATCAAGAGCCTGGATGACTAATTCACAACCAAAGTTGGCTTTTCTTTTTTGTTAAGTGATTCAGTTTTAGATCCAGAATCTGAATGTAGGCTTATATCCAGTTTCACTACTTTAGATACAAGGTGTTAAAGATTGAGGCTAAGTCAACTTCTGTCTGGGTAAACCAAGAGGAATTAAATAAAGGATATTTGCTTACCTTCCTGAATATATCAGATGGACTGAATTCCAATAATCTAAAGGCCTATTTCTGTTCAAATATTATCTTGAGTAATACATATCTGAAAAGGGACTGGGAGTCGTCATACAAGGCATTACTCTAACATAGTCTGTCATATTAGCAATGCTGATCTATCACATGGTCTAAGTTTACCTGAATAGGACACAAGTGCCTCGAGATACCAGAGATGGTACCTTAGCAAGATCATTAGGGCTGAATTTTATCTGCTTCAGACAGATGTTCCTAGAAAGGAACATGGGAGGAAAAGAGATGCCTCATTGCTGTGTTTCTTTTCACCTTTCTGGCTTTTCTCCCATAAAGCTGGGACAGAATTTACAGACTCATCCAGTTTTAGAATATCCTTGAATTTCATTCTGTCTCTGTCTACAGCTGCGAACTTCTTGTCTTGTGCCATGAAGATACAGACATTTAAATTCTCAAATGGGAAACTATAAAACGGCAGTTCTCAGCAATTCCACAGCTCTTATCAGTTAAGACTGTTTCAATAATTTTCAGATATATTTTAATTTCTTAGCTCCTGTTCTCAGCACCTATCTGACCATTTTGCTCTACAGTGCTGAGACCAGTCTAAGGTGGTATTTATGACAATAAATTAATGTTCAGGAACATTCTCAGATACCAGAGCTTAAATACAGTGTTAACAGTATTACTATGGTTTTAGTTCAAGAATTAATTGCATTTTCCCAAAGTTTCTGGTCAATATTTAGGACTATGTATTTGCTAGAGTCATTCCCAAATAGTAGTTCCGTAGTGATCACCCATTCTTGGAGGCTAAAGGAGTTTAACATGGATGCAGGTACCAATTAGTACCAATACTGGTACTAATATACTAGGATTAACTAATGACATGGCTTTGTGAGTCAGATTGAAGCTAAGAATTTTAATTTCCTTTATTTTAAAAAATTCATGCTTTTCTGTAGCTGTGTACTGCAACGAAGAATGAGGTTTATATTGTTTTCTAGCCTAAAGAATACCAGTGTCTGAGCTACAGTAAATTTGCATGCTTTCACTGAAATCCAAAGAACCATGATTAAATTTGAACTACCGATTAAATCTTCTGCTCAGTTATCACCTGAGTTCTTAGTGCTTTGCAAGATCAAGCCGTAAGGGTCTAATCCAATTATCTTTGCTAAAGGAAGGTTGACTTTGACTATGTGTTACAGGATGAGTAAGTGTGTATCATGATTTCAGAGTCATTATAATGAAACCCACCTTGTACTGCAATTATACTGAGAACTTTCAAAAAGACATTTGATAACTGTTGCACTCTTGAGAGGTGCCAGAGTGACCGTCCTGAAGGTTGAAGTGTTTCATCTCACCCCACAACAGAAAAAGAGAAAGCAGCTGCAAAGTGTGTAACTTACCACAGCAATCCGGCAACCCTCACTTCTGAGACTCAGAGATTTGTTGTGACACCATTTTGCTTTCTCTGAGGGAAAACCTGTCCAGACCAGGTCAGAGGAAAGGCCACAGAGAGCACTCCATTAGCAATGTCAGCTAAGTCCCAAATGTGTGCAAGTTGAATTTCAGCTTTCAGTCTTTAATTTCTTTGTCCTATTCCTTCTTTTTCCCTTACTTTTTCTGTCCTATGAGACAGCCTTAGCCTTTTGTTTAATAACAGCATGGAAAGCAAGATAATTTCTCTTGCAACACTGCTGTGAGCTGATGTCCAAAGATGCAGCTAAAGCAACATCTTTAACAGCCTGACACTAGCACCGGTGTTGTGATCCTCTTCCTCTAGCAACAGGCTGGAAAGTAATCAGAAGGAGAAGCTGAATTTTCTAATTTTGATTGTTTTTTTTCTTGCTTATCCCATTTTAGTCTTTCTCCCTTTCCTTTTGTTTTTAAGGTATTTGCCTGCTTTTCCTTGAAGGAAGCAGATTATGAACAACAGAAATCCTTACCCATCTCATCTAAATTCTATAATGGATTTTTTGTTTTTCCATTCCAAAGAACACTTATTACTATCTTTAACACAGTGCTTAAGTGAGTCAAAGTAAAGTATTTTCTTTATAAAAATTCTCTATAGCTAAATGGTGAATAAAGGATATTGTTGAAATTAAAGCCCTACTTAACAGTCTAAAATTTTCATGTTTCCACTTTTTTCTTCATCCACAAATGACTAACCAGACTAACTCAATAGTGCTAGACATTAAACACTATTAAGAAAAGTAAAAGGAAAAAAAATACAAAACTTAAACTACTGCTGGAAGAGGAAATAGAAGTTCCCTTGGCTCTTCCATGGCTAAGCCCTCAGTCCATAGGGTGCACAGGCATAGTCCATCTGCAGTACTCCCAGGACATTTCATTGAATTGTGCAGTTTTTATTTGCCGTAAGTGCTCCTGGATGCAGTGTGAAGCCGAAACACTACACCTGGACTGAAGAAAGAAACTCCAGTGAGTGCACTAATTTGTAGGCTACTGAATGCCAAAAGAATCAGCAGAAGCCGAAGGAGAAGTGAGTAAATCATGTCTACTAAATGTGTTTTAAAGCTTGCCTAATTCTATCAGCATTTTCTGTGAACTTCTGCTGCTAGAACAAGACCATCAAGCACTGGAGCAAAGGACATCTTCAACACTTAATTACCACAGACTTAAGAAAGCCAGAATGCATTATGCAACTATGTATGGAATAGCATATGTAATACGTTACATATCATACAGCATTCCTTTTGTCCTACTCAAAGTTATGACTCCCAATTCTCATTGAACTGTAAGAGGACACTAGGACAAGAGGAGCAAAATGGTGGGTTTCAGGAGTGTACTTATACAAATTAAATTTATGCTGCAGAAAACAAGAATAGCAGGTTTCAGAAATAGTATTGCTTATCTTCTTCTGAGGAATATTTTGCTCACACTAATCAAAACTACATATACATTAATAATACAATACAGTACAAAAGTGTACATGTCTAACAATGACAATTTTTCATGTACTTCAATCACATGCTTTCTATTTTGTGGCCTATGCTCCTTGGATTTTAGATCCTTGGATTTTTACTCTATGGGCTTTAATCCATCACTTCCCACCATTTTCAAGTGTGAGAATTTGAAAGGTTTATTCTGATAATTAATCAGCCCCTCCAATTAAGCACAATTACACCCTATAATGATAGCTATAATTATTGATTGATTAATTTTTCAACTATTAATTAAGAATCTTAATTAAAGGATTTTTTTCATGTTATTTAAACTGAAACATGACTAATTATTTTATAATCTACCCAGTATGTGCAAAAATGGTATTAGTTCTGTTTTCTCTGTCTTTGCTGGATTGAAAAGCTGGATTTACATTTTCAAAAATAGCCAGTCCTTTTATCTATTTGAGGTCATGCTGAGCAATTTCTGTCCATCTGGACTTCAGAAAGAATTGAAACTGAAATAGCTCTTACTAGGTAGCCACAAACTGAACCATAGCAAATAAATAATTAATTTGAAATTCATAGTCTATATCTACTAATTTGTATATATTAGAATTACTCTTTAGCCTACAAAATGTGTGCTAATATATAATCTAAAGACTTCTATAGTCTGGCATGAATTAAGTGGATCTGAAGTTGTGTTACATGAAGTATAATGCAAAGTTCTAGACACTAAAACTAAATTTCAAGATGATAGTGTATTTAGTTCTGCTATCCCAAAACTGAAATAGAGTTTTAGAGCATGAATTCATAAAAATAAAAAGTTTCACCTTCAGCATGATGATGATGTGACTTAGATATACCAACAGATCCAATTCTTCCTATTCAGAATAAATTATATATCAACTCAATGACAAACTATATAGACGGTCATTTGCAGATCTGTTTATGAGTGCTTAACTCAGCTTTCCACTTTTACTAGTTGAATTATTTGTCTCAGTACTTCAAAAAACCTATAGAGTCTTTTGTCTTTTGGTGAGATTCTTCCTTCCTTCCCTCCTTCCTTCCTTCCTTCCTTCCTTCCTTCCTTCCTTCCTTCCTTCCTTCCTTCCTTCCTTCCTTCCTTCCTTTTTTTTCCATTCCATTAAAAATACTGATCACAAGGAGAAATTTTTAGAAACTTACCCTCTACTTTTTAGGTGGCCTCAGCTAAATTAGACACTCCCAGTTTATTTAATGGAGAGGAATCGAATTTTGTAGTTTGTGACTCATTTCACGGTAAAAGAGATGCTTAAAATGTCAAATGTGTAGTTCTCTAGAAGAGTTTATTCTTCTCTGTTGAGTATAAAGAGAAACAAAGATGACTTGTTCAGCTATGTAACTCTAAAATTAAGAAAGATCAACATCTTCCTGTGTGTCTAACTCTTGCACATGCTATTGGAAATGTTAGCTTTGGTCTGTGCCAAAAAAATTCTACAGTAGAATACACATTCAGAAAATGCTAATTTAATAGTTGTTATGCTGAGTATATAATGGGATTATTTGTTTGAATTAGTAAGTAGAGAACATGAGTAAGACTAGAAGAAACAGGTTCATGTTGTTTAGTACAATAATATAACTGAATTCAGGAGAACAGAGAGTAAAAACATTTGCACTTTTTATTAGGAAATTAATCAACAAGGAATATTGATTTACAAACTAATATATTCTGTTAGAATAGATTATTCTAACTACAAAACTTTTAGTCTGAAGAATGTTATTTTATTTTAAATGTATAAAAATGAGTAGTCCTCTGGTTATATTTTTAAAGGCTTTACCAGTACAGAGTAAAAGAAAGTTATGTCATTTTCAAGTTAATCTCTTGTCATTTCAAAAAAAAAAAAAAAAGGCAGCAGAAAAGAAGCTCAAAAGAATCAGTCAATTATATGTATTGCCGATGCAATGGATGTACCTCAGTCTATGAGTAATGCATTTTGTTGATAGTATACACAAGTAAGCCTGGAAATTTTCTAAAGCTCATGACATATTTTGGACAATATATGAACTTACCTGCCAGACAAGGCTAAAAAAGTATATGGAACTGTCTGCTTCATAAAGTCACTTGCATCAAGCCCTGATGTACCTGTCCCCAAAGTGGCAGAGATCAATAGAAAGGGAAACATTTGCACCAAGAGGATGCTAATCTCTGAGGACTGGCCTTTTTTTTTCCATCAGGGAGAAAGTGGTTTTTCGCTTGTTTCTTTGTTTTGTTTTGCTTTGTTTCATTTTTAAGCAAGCCTTATTCTTGAGGATGACTAAAGCAGCACTTGTTGAGGGAAGCTGTCTGGCTTAAATCACCTTTGCTCTGTGTCAGCAGTGGGATGAAAACACCACTTGGAATGAGACTTAAAGGCTTGAGATTTTCACTCAGGTCATGACGATGCCTGTACAAGAGAGATAGTCAAGAATGAATACAATTCATACTGTATGAGGCACAGGCAATTACGCTGGGCAGTTTTTAACTGTAAATTCTTCTGAGTCTTCATCAGAAATCCACTGCAGACTTCTGAAACACTCCCCTTTGCTGTGAATTTTAGCTGTGCTTGTCATGGTGTTATACTTGTCCAAAATGCCTGGAATGAGATTTAGATTTTGAATTGTAGTAAGTTCAGTCTGAGCTAAAACAGGGACTAAATCCTGATATATGTTCTGTATTATTTGACAAACTCCTTTTGACTTTCACTGAGCTCAGATGAAGCAAAAACTAAACAGCAGCCCAGGCATCCTCCTTCACATTACAAGTCAGTAATTCCTTTCTATCAATAACTATAGGGATATCAGGGTCTGCAGTTCAGAAACAGTTTATGAATTTAAATATATCTAAACTAAAAATAATCTGCTTCTGAAGAATCTGGGTAAAAAATAAGTAAATTTAAAAGGTATCTCTTACATCATGTTTCTTCTTCTACCTTCTCTGATTATAAGCATATCAAAATACACTGTCCATGCCTAATCTGTCAACTGATTAATATTAATAGAGAGCTCTAAACACTCAACGAATATGTAACTAAGGCATTATTTTTTAAATCACTACTGATTCACCTATAGCCTTATTATTTCAAACCTCAAATTATCTCTTCATTTCATATCACTCCGGCCAACAAATATTGGCAGTCATCAGTTTGGGTGCGTTTTCTGTCTCATTCAAATTGCACCACAAGGTGAGTTCTCAGCGATGAACTGAATTTCCCTGAAGTTCACAGAGCTTTCGTTATCAGCATCTCTCCCTGGCACACAGGGCCTCACGTTGCTCACACAGACAGCACCAAAACGCACTGCAGAGCTTTTAATGCATTCTGAATAGCTCTTGTCATTCAGGATCCTTCATTTCATGTTTCAGATTTTCCCAGGGGGCTTTGATGTTAATCCATTTCACACTTCTAACACATCTGTTCTTCTTCTGGCTTTCTTATCTCCTCCGAGCATTCAAATAAAAAAAAAAAAAAAAAAGTTTTAGCTGTCATTGTGCAGTTTCTGAAGCAAGGCTTTAATGATGAAGCATATTCTAGCTAACTCCATTGATATTTGGTTTTAGCCACACAAGGAGTTATGTATGTGCAATACTTCCAGGGCTAAATGTTTCCTATTATTTTGAAATTCTCTTGACTTTTTATGCAATTAAAAAGAGCTGCCCGTCACAGTCCCAAGGAATGGCTGTGTGGTCCATGACTATTTTTCTGAACATCAGCAGTACGGTTTTATAAGAGGATACCATCCTTCTCCTGAGAGATTTATTAAACAGTGACCAAAATTTTTTATGCCTAGATATCAACAAAAAGCTGAGCGGAGATTTTGCAGTCACTAGGCCTTGAATACTCAGATCCTTGAGGTAAGATCTTACATTTTCTTCCCTCACAAAGCCAGTGCTTAAACTGGAAATAAGTAAGCATTACTCAGAGAATTCGTTATTGCTTTTCATCCCACTGGAGGTGGGATTTATCTCATCTACCTATAACAGCTTTATGTATGTCGTCAAAACTGAATGCTCAGTATCACACCATCATCAGTGGTAAAATATAGGAAGATCTCCAAGTGATTCATCCCATCCTAAGATTCGTATCTATAGAGGTGGGATGAATCACCATCTTTAGGTGTCACTTTCCATTGACACACAAATTCTCTGGATGACAGCTTAAGATAAAAGGTTAACATTCAGGTAGCCAGAGCCAAGTGGGATGAATGCTACCCCTTGTGATTTTCCTTTGGAGAAAAAAAAAACTATTATGAATGTCCTTAAAATTTTCCATTTTTATACTTTTTTTTCCTATGCCTGGATAAAGAATTAAGGCTATTAATGATCTTCTCTATTTAAAATATGAAAATGTACTATTTCGTTGTCGAACTTTACAGGAAATGTTCTATTGTACAGTCATGCCTTATTTGAGACATGTTTTGTGGGACTGACCAAAACTCGTTGCTTAACAAAGGAGGTAACTTAATAACACTGGAAAAGAATTGTATTCAAAGCATCTCTACAGACAGGAGGTTACCTAATAACATTCTATTGTAGACCTGTCATTGCCTATGAAAGACATGTATTATCATATAAATGAAAAGACTGCTTTTTTCCATCATCCATATCTTCACTCCTCTCCTTCTTCTCAAAAAAAAAAAAAAAAAAAAAAACACGAAAAAGGAAAAGGAAAAGGAAAGAAAAATCAATTCAGACCAAAATCTAGTAACAAGGAGTTCTTTGTAAATTCTTACCAACTATTGGGTATTTTTTAAGGTTTACTATAAATTAATGTATATAAATGAAATATAGAATTATTTCTTTACTTTATTGTCTTATAAGCAATTAAGTGATAAGAAATAATATGATTAAAGAAAGAGCAGTGTGATCCAAATGACACTCCGTGAACGGCACCCTTCCCATGGGATGATTTCTTCAGGCTTCCTTGCTTTTCTACTGCAGATCAGGCAAGGGTTTAGCACTGTGAAATTCATCTCAGAATCGTTTATCCTTACCGTATGAAGAAAGGAAGTTATTCTCACATGGCCACTGCATACAGGGATCTATAAAGATGCATCAAAACTGGCATTGAAAAGTTTGACACAGCTTTGTTACATGCATCATAAACAGTGAAATCTGCAGTGACCAGAGGAAGTCAAAAGCTGTGTACAAACACGGAGGTAATGGATCTGCCTAGAAAATCTGATTAATATACGGAAATATTATCCACATAATCAATCCTCCTTTGTTCAAAACAAATCATCTTCTAAGCAGTAATTGCATTAAAGCAAAGAACTTTTTATGCTGGCACAATTTTCTGTCAGAAAACTTCATTTTGTTTCATTTTCCAAATGAAACACTTTGCTAACAGCAATATCACTGCTATTTTTACCCCTCCTCCACTCCTCACCGAAGTGGTTCAAACAATTTCTCTGAAGTGTCATATCATTAGAATTAAACCATATGGTCAAAATGAAGCACCTTGTCTTATTAGAATTAAATGCTTTAAAAAAAGTCATTCTTTTTCTTTTTTTTTTTGTGTGAACTCTACTGTGATGAGTAAATATTTGGACAGTTCATTCTGACTTACAGAACAGATACTTTTCAAAACAAGTTAATTATGTGAAAAAAAAAAAGAAATTTCATGTTTCTGTCATTGATGGGTTATTCTCTTGAATGAGCTGTAGACCTAGAGCTCTTAATGTTCCATTGCTTGGGAGTCGAATGTTGCTATGACAGCTGGACCAAACTGTTTTAAAGTCTATGTGCAAAAATAATCTCAGGAAGCAGAAAAGATAGAAATCCACCATAGAAGTAAATTTTGATAACTGAATTTTTAGTTTTGTCACAGATGAATAAGGAAAAAGATTGAAAAGTGTTTAAAAATATGCATGCAGACTTAGAAATGTTAGGAATTAAAAAAGAGAAAAAGGCAAAGCAATACATGGCAAAATTCAGTAGCCTCAATCAAAAAGATTTTTTTTCACTTTGTCATAGCAGTCAAATTCCTCTATATTTACTTAGTTAGGTAGTGAAGTAGTTCTATCTGATTTGCCATGATGCCTTTGGGAGTTAGGGATGTGGATGGTTAGTTCTGCCCTCTGTAATGCCAATTAGTACATCCAAGGCAATTGTGCGTCTGATTGTAACTGAACTCCTAGTTAGAATATAATTCTCATCATACATTTCAGCAGCATTGCTCCTTCAGGTGAAATTCAGGTGAGGAGAAAATGCACCTCACTTAGACAGAGCCCACCAAAAGCACCTGGTTGGACAGGAAAATAGGGCAGCAGGTAGTCACCATGCCTCCTGTAGCAAAAAAGGCAGGGCAAATGAGTGTTTCTCATTTCAATTTGATCATGCCAACTGAACGGCCTGTACTAATGTGCAGAATTTTTATGCAGTTTTATTTTGCCATACTATTTCCTATTTCAGTTCTGTATGACTGAAGAATCTGACTGAATTTACTTAAATGCTTATGACACACCTGTGATTGATTGATTGTTGCTACTTGCAAACAAACTGCAGAATTATTAAAAAAAAAAAAGGCAAAACAAACAAAATAATTCTCCTGACTTATATCAGTATTTTCTCCCATAATGGGAGAAATCTGAGAACATCTTGGATGGCTATGTTGTTGTTGCTACTACTGCAAACTTGATTTTGAAGCTGCTCCTTGTAATGTGGTTTGAGGAATAATGATGTCTAGTACCTCAGGAGTGCTCCCAACTCCATTTGAAGCTGAAATAGCATACCTTTTCTGAGAAGAAAATCAGCAACATTCAAAATAAGATCTTAAATCAGTTTCATAGCTGATTTTGGCTTATGCTGAAGAGTGCTGAAATAAGATGATTGTATAATTGCTAAGGATTCTGATAGCCAGGCTCTTGATATTCTGTTCTAGGAAGTAAGTCAACATATACATATAAGTTAACATAGGCTTCATAGTCTAATTTGAATCTCTCCAAACTGGACAAACTGATAAAACAGAAGTTCTATTTAGCTTCCATTTTAGACATTCCTTGCTGATTGCATGCTAAACACTGCTCTCAGTTGTAGTCCTTGATCCTCACCGATCCACATGCATCTGCATGTAGGAATACACACACATGCACTCCTAAAACAAGTCATTCATTCCCTCTCAATGACGAAGCTGCTATTTAGAGCAGGGATCTGGCAGATAGGGGAAGCTCTGCACGAACCAATTTTGGAATGAAACCTGCTCTGGAGTTTAAGGAAGCCATTAGAGCAGAAAAGCTAGCATAGCAGTGACATCTGCTACTGGATGCTGAGAAGAGAGAAGATTTCAGAAAAGAAATGTGAAGGCAAAGGTTGTAGAGGGGAGAAGGAGAGAAGTATATATTTTAAAAGGACATTTTATCTTTTGAAAGCCTGTTTTCTTTGGTCTGTTACTTAAAAATTAGGACAAGGATTATTGTCCTATTCATTTCACCCTGTTTCATAGAACATTGTCCTATAAAAATAAGTTACTGTTATTATCATGATAAATAAAGGACAGATCTGAACAGCACTATAAATTTTGGTAGTTTTAGATCTATTGCATGAATTTAAATGGATGTTTTTGTCACGGTTATCTATTCCCTTGACCACTCTTTTTCAAAGAATTAAAGATACACGATTTTAATATTCAAATAAACTGCATTTTGCGGTATCATTTCTCCAGTATTTGGGGATGCAGCAACGCTAATAATAATGATCATGCCAAAATATAAACACTTACTATAAATAATTGTTACTAGACACAAGGAAAACATAGAACTTAGATCTTTCCTTAATCGAGCTCTTTTATCCTTGTTCACTGAGCTGTTGGATTAGGGTGAGGATGAAGACCTTGAAATCCTGACTTTCTAGAATATACGAAATTGCAAATAAAAAAAAAAGAGTCAGAGAAATATATCTAAAAATGCTTTGATATTGAAAAGAATTAAAAACACAGGCTGTAAACAAAACAAAATTTTGAGAAATTATTCAGAAATTACATCATCTCCCCCAAGGAAAGCCAATAATAACAAGCTAAGCAATACTTTTCAGAATGAAGGAGTGTCTTTGAAAGAAGTTATAGATTTCAGGATGATGAACAAAATTAGACAGATTTTGGACGAGAATATGAGTTTAATATTGAGAAAGATCATAACTGAGAGCCAGAAGATCATTATTCTTTTTTAGAGATCTGGCATTTCTCCACAGTATAAACACATTCAACATATTTCCTATTACCAGAATCTAGGGTGAATTGAGGAAGACTTCTTAATAGCATCCCATGACTTCCATGGCAGGATATTCCAGCAAAATCTTATAATCAGAACCATAAACAAGGCATGCTCTACAAACTATTTTCATTCCAACCACAAGATATTCTTAAGGACAATCATGAGTCACCCTAAAATGCACTTCCAGAACTACTTTTGAAGGATTAAAATCCAAAACTGAATAAAATCAGAGAAGTAGCTGACAACTGACATGAAATAAGAATATTAAACACACTATAGCTTTAACTATGATGTGGCCTGTATACTGTTTTTTTCTACCTTTGACCCCAATCCAGAACACTGTTATGGAAGAGAAGTAGTAAAATTTCCTGGAAATGTTTTGATACAATTTGATTTTGTTTTATAAATTCTAGAGGGATAGGGAGGTGAAGTAGAAGCATTGGGGATTTGGTGAAAAAATACAAATTTTTGATAGTCATCCAAACCAACGGCTTTAAAGCTCTGCTAGAAATTATACTATCAAAAAAATCTTCAGTCTTAAAGATTCATTCTCATCAAAATAAAAAAATAAAAAGCTACCCAAGAATCTAAAGTAGACAAAATATCTCATTAGTTCATGTGGAAGAATGGCCTGGAAAAGGAGAAACTTAAGTGAAAACCTAGGGCCTAACAGAGGTTTTGGCATTATAGCAGCTTGTGGTGATACACAGTTGCCACTTCCAGGATGGCTGGTCTGCATGGACTCTGCTCCTCCACAGCTCCCCAGGCAGCACAATCTGCCCTCCTCGCAGCTGCAAAGGGGAGTAACGGAGGATGGAGCGGAGTGAAGACACCGCGGCCAAACTCTGTTGCACTCCCTGTGCTGGGCCGCTGATGAGCTGCACAGTAGCTGCCCAACACGAGATGTACGGGAACATGTCCAGTGCTGAGCCAGCAAGGGTGCCAAATCACTCTTTTTGTATGAACTTTGGTTGAACTTTGCTCATTATAATGCCAACACACACCTCCATCCCAAAAGTTAGCCGCCTCTGAGGTGTGACCACTCCTCACTGAGCATGCGCCCTAAATTTTCGATTGACCGTACCTTTAAATGAAAGCGAGAAACTTTTTCACCAATCAATAACAATATTAAGTATGCCTATAGTCACTCAAGCTCCACCTGAATGTAAAGAAAAGTATAAAAGGTGAACTAAGGATGAGAAGCGGGGTGGGGAGAAGATTCCATCGTAACTCCTGGGTCAGTCGACAGGCTGAACCCCCTTTCCTCCCCTCGGGTCAGGACGCTGCCTGAGGAGACTGGAGACTGAGAGCCCTCTCCCATCTTCTGTGGGGAGTGATGATTACACATTTGTACATCAGAGCTAGCTAAAACCCTATGCTGTAGTAGAGAATTTCCTATACTGATATCTGAAACCTGCTTTGTAAATGTTGCATTTGAATAAACCACGCTGTTTGTGAACTCGACTACTTGTTTGGGGGTGAGAGCGATCAGACCTACAGTTGACAGACTGTTCGTGAATCCGATACTGTCAGGGTCAAGCTTATAGATTATCATACTATTCGGGAACTCGATTCGCTCCTAGGAAGGCGATCGGACCTACGGTCCTCAGACTGCTCGTGAATCCGATACTGCCAGAGTCGAGCTTATAGTTTATCATACTATTTGGGAACTCAATTCGCTCCTAGGAAGGCAATTGGACCTACAGTCCACAGACTGTGAATCCGATACTGATTTGATATCTCCTTTCCTCCCCCTCCGCCACCACTACAGCTTTCAAACTGCAACATTTTTCCACAGTTCATCCATCTCAATTCAGATGCTGCTCCATTGCAGAGTGTTAGAACCTTGAGGATGTTGCTCGTTTTCAGGTACATCTTTTATTCAGTCTTTCCAATTAGTTACTGACTGCCTATCAACAAATATATATAAGAAGAGAAGAAGAGAAGAAACCTTGTCTGTCCTGAATCTCCCTCATGTTGACTATTTTTATGCACAACTCCAGCAAAGGGTGGAAGATGTAAAACAAAATATGTTTCAAAAATACTGCAGTGCTTTGTGAATGGAAACACCATTTCCTTCCCAGCTTCTACTCAAATAGATGCACAAATATGTTGCCCATTGTCTTAGAATTCTTTTTCTCTTTCATCCAGAAGACTTTGTTTCAATTCTGTGTAAAATGATTTCCTATGAGAAGATTTAGGATCCTGATGTAAACTGGTCATCTTTTAAGTAGGATGTTGAACTAGATGACCTACAAAGGCCCTAAACTGTTATGTTTCTAAACTGTTATTCAGTTGCACTTTTCACAGTAGAAAGGAAAAGGAGGAAAAAAAACCTGAAGAAGTCTATATTTAAGCAGTCATATCTACTGAGAAGCAGTCAGTATCCAAAACACTCAGTAATCAGTTATATAAAGAGATAATGACATAGGGAGATATTCCAGAAAATATAAAGTATATGCAATAGAGAATGCAAAAATATAAGCAAAATATTCACCTCTAAAAATCAGATAAGCAGATTTAAAAAAACAAGAATAACAAGCTGTTATTCTGTTTTGATTTATAACTGTCCTGAATAATACAAATCTGTGTTGAGGTGGGTAGAAGGTTAGAAGACCTGGTCAAACCACTTCTGAATAATATAGAAATAAACTAACTTGACTTTAAAATATTTCTTTCGGCTTACTGTTGGGATGGAGTGATGGAGGCTAGTTCTGTCATTAGTATAACTTATTTTGCTCATGAAAACTACTAGAAACTATGCTAATATTATAATTTAATTAAAAATCAAAACAGGAACAAGTCCATAAAGTAAAATTTCCTCACATCAAACCAAGAAATAAAACATAAAGTATGCCATCCAAATCAGTTTAAAACTGTTTTCTTCTCTATTTTTCCAAACAGAGGCTCAGTTCTTCACATACTATAATGAATAGCACATACAAAGCATTGAACAAATAGGTCTGTAATTATACTACGGGGTCTTGGTGACACTGATAAAACATTCACCATCACCCTCTCATTGGAATTAGGCTAATTATGTATATAGTTGGGTGTCCATTAATCCTTTTATTATTATTATTAAGCAGTATTATTCATAATTTAAGTTTTCCTTCCTTTAATTCAGCCCTGTAACAAACGAGAATGTTCCATGCTTAATTAACAGCCAAAAGCTTGAAAGTACAGTATAATGGGACATTATGGGGGCTCTATAGTGAGCTAATGACATAGCAACCAGCTAATGAGAATGAGGAATTTCTACAATGGCATTCTAAAATGAATGGTACAAAAGCACAAGTTATGTCAAGTAACATCAATGCCTGTATTCTTACTTAGTCTTCAGAAGTGAGATAGATTCAGAACCATATTTTGCACCACTCAGAAAAACAAATTAATCTACTACCTGGCAGTCTCTTTCTTCAGCAGGATGAAAGTTAGCTTAGTAAACTCGATACTACTGCAGCGTCAATCTCAGACACCCCAAGAGCCATTTTCTTAGACCAAAATCTAGTCTATAGTAATGACTAAAAGCAGGGGCAGTAGATGAGAAGATGATGATGTTGAAGGAGCCCTAAAAAATATACTTGTTTTTAAAACTGCCTTTCACCCTGGTTTATATTAAACTTACTTGCAGGATGGCACTATTTTCTAGACAACATAGAGGAGACTACTTGTCTGCAACAATAATTTACTGAATTGAATATAACCTGGTATTTAATATATCTGTATTTTATTCTTATTCAGGGACCAGTTCACTGAGTACCACTCAAGGGATCTGTATATCCTGTCCCATCTGCAAAAGGTTAATAATATTACTTTTCTGTAGCAAGGTGTGAGGACAATCTCCTGCAATGACTATACAGAGGACAGTAAAGGATAAGGAGTTTCAAGCAACTGGTCATTCTCTGACTAAACAACAATCAAAGACATACTTATTTCACAGACAAAGTGCTTTAGTGTTAGCATTATTGTAATTCAACCTAAATAAGAATCACTGCAACAAATATATTTTTACTTTAAGTCATTACAGTAGCATACACAGGCTATAGGCTCTATTTTATCTAATCTACTACAATCTGAAGCACTAATTACATCTTTCATCTGGGAATACATTTTCATGCTCTTTTAAGAGTAGCCAGATTTCCAATCAGCCTAAGATATTTCTCTGTAACAGTTGAGATGACTCAGTGGAAATGCTTCTCTCTCCTCTGGTGCTGAAAAATTCCCCTCAGAAATCTGTATTTTGGATAGGGCACCTAACTTCTAGACAGTTTTGTTTAAGTGATAAGATTTCCACTTCCTTGTTTGCCTGATTTGTAAACTGTTTAAATAAATGTCAACTGAGACTCTTAATATTATTAGAAATAGGTAGGAGGGAATGCCAAAAATCCTGTAGAAAGAAGTATTCATGTGGTAATACCCAAACTGTTTCATATCATTTCTAGTTGCTTTACCAGAAACATGTGGTCTCAAAATCGGCTTCTGAATCCAGTGGTTGGATTCCAAACCAGGTCTCATTCAAAAAATATCAAAATTGTTTACATACATTTATTATAAATGAAAAAAAAAGTTGCATACTTAAATCTAAGGAGAAGGAAAATGTGTAAATTTCACCAAAACCAAACTAAAAATGATTTCAGGCAAAAAGGGGATTAATATGGAATTATATAAATAGTTAAATTCAAAAAAAAAAGAAGTTCAATTCCCTGTGAGCAAAGATGAGTTGGGGGTTTTAAAATCTGAATGTGGCTACATGACACAGAAGGCACATCAAATATCACATCCCTGTGTCTCTACTGATGACCCCACACCTTTTCTCTACAGTGAGAATGAAGATCATGCAGCAGAAATGTTTTCTGTTGCTTTCCCGAAGTATATTTTCTGTTGATGATGTTTTTCTGTCTTCCTCACATTCATTTCAGCAATTAGGTTTTCTATTCAACTTTCTACAATATTATTTTGATCTGAGCTGAACACAGGAGAAATGGATTCCGATTTCTTTAAATGCCTATAATTGTTAATATTTAAGGAGAACCTAATCATAAAACTAAAAATATCTAATTCAGATGTCATTGATCTACATATATTCTTCATCAGTAGAAAAAAAAAATAGCTGCTTTCTCATTTCTTTTGTGAAAATCACCAATAAAAACTAAATAACTGGACATGCCATGTAAATCAAATCTGCCCCCAAATAAGCGACATTCATAATAAAGATAAGCAATAACATTGACAGAAGCCTTGCAAATCACTCCACAAGTAAAACAGAGTAAGAAGACAGTAATAAGTTCCATTTTAACTGGAGTGTCAGAATTTTAGATGAATTCATAAAAAGTGGAAATATTTTGCAAGGAGATGGAAAGACAGTAATCATTTAATCAAATGCAATTGGTCACTGCAAATTATTCCGTCTTTCACTTCAGGATGACACACACACATGTGGTATCAACTTCTTCCATGTTGAACTTCTAGGTACAAACTCCTATTTTTTTTCCACAAATGGTTCATTTCTATCCTGGCTGCACTATATAAAAGAAAGAAACAAAGACAAATCTGAGGAACACAGGTATGTTAGTGACTCACAAAAGGAGGATCATTTGCTGTCTCTTTGGACAACGTTCATGCTACCTTATTTCTTGTATTTGATGTTTAGGAACTAAGGTAACAGAATGTTTGAAACAACCAGGACAGACAGATTAGGCTAGATCGAACACACAGAACCACAAGTTTTTACCTCAGTAGGGCTCATTGTGCCCCAGGTACCTAGAATAAACTGTGGCTTCTCACACACAGACCTTTAACATGATATATGAAAACACTGCTCTTTGATTTCTCTGGGAGCAGGGAGCAGAGTGTTAGCAGTAGGATCTATACCATTAACATAATTAGACTTTGGACCATGTCAGACAATCACATCTTGGTTCTTCTCACAGTTTTACTTTTCACTTGCAATGTTTTGTACAGAAATATCTCTGTGGTTGGTGTACATTCTCCAACAGAGGATCCAAAGACTATGTTTCTATACACTTAAGAGTTTATGAAATACCTTTTGAATCCACTTGCCACAATGATAGGCAAACATGTTTTTTTTGGACAGGGATACAAACTGGCTATCCCTTTAAAATTTCCGCAGAAAAATGTTTCAAGTAAACTTTCCAAACAAGTAGCCAGTCCTTCTCCCAGAACTGGTGTAGTTTAAGGCAGCAAAAGTTTGCCAGAGCTTCATTTCTCCCATGCTCACATCTTCTTTCCTACTGGAAATAATGTTTCTCAGTAGCTTTTTCTTTTTTTCTTTTTTTTTTTTTCCTTCTCTCTTTCACTGCCTTTTTTCTTCCTAGGCACAAACTTTAGTCTAATTTCTTAGGTGACTGAGATGCTAATCAAGCAACTCAAGACAGAGAGGCTAGTGAAAATAATCAAATGTGAAACTGTCCAGGGGAAACACTCCACTTTGAAGGAAAAGAGAGGAAATTGTCATTTTGAAGCCACTAGAGACAGCCTTCCTGTTACAAAGAAGACCCTGGGGAGTCACTACCTGATTTGCTCTTAGTCAGACTGGCATCTCAGTGACAGGGCAATTGTAATTAGGATGAATAAAATGAGAGATGTGCCAGCTCCCCAATTTGTAATTCAGTGAGCGGCATTAAAGACACATTGCATTTTATTTAATTTTTGGAAAAATCGGGCACTGTGCTAACAGGTAGCAGGACTTTCCCCTATGGGGATGGCTTACATAAAATTCAAATCTGTCTCTGTGCACAGAGCAAATATGATACAGGCAGTGGATCCCAGGTTATTATGTTCTTCTTTTTGAAACTGTAGGCAATCTTTAGGGAAAGATAAGACAGAAAATAAGATGTTGGGGGTTTTCTTCCATACTGAGCTATCCAAGAGCACAACAATGGAGCTTCACTGAGGAGACCGACATCAGAATCTGATCTTTCATCTTTATATCCAGGTAATGAAGATTACAGGGTACAGATATAGCATCAAAGAGTTCTTATCTTTGCCATTAGGATCAGCAACTTGAAAACAGAATATTTTCCCTATCATTTTTTCTATTCACTTACAATTCATTGCCAGGTAAAAATAACAGTTGTTCCAGAAAACGTGTAAACCTGTATAAGGACAAAAAGAAAAGTTAATGTTTAAGAATTGAATTCCATTCAAGAGCACTTTTAAAATGAGTTGTTGTGAGTTGGTTGTTAGAAAATACTGACAACAGTAAAGTTTAATGTCTGTGTTGACAGTAGCCAGCCTCCATCTCCAAGAAGATGAAGTAAACAACACAGATATAAACAGTGCCTCTGTAAAAGAAAATTCCCATAGAGATGTAGGTCTGAGATCACAAAGAGTAAATATGGACACTTGCAAAATGATCAATTTGCAGCTTTGTACACAAAGAAACATGCTTCCTTGGAGGCTGATCTCTGTCTTTGGGTCTTATTCAGTGGGGACGAGCATTCTGTAAAAGAGACAACTAACGAGTGACAAATACACTGCAAGCGAACAGGTAACTTTACCAATTTGCTACAGTGAGTTAAAACAATGTCTTGAATATGAATGCATTTAAAAGTTTGGGAAGAAGTTTCCCTTTACGTATGAATGTGAAAACTACAGTTGGGCAGCAGAACCTGCCAATACACAACATATTTTTTTCTTTCTAAAAAGTTAATTTGGAAAGTGAAACAAAAGTCACAGAAACTTAGAGAATATTTATATTAGAAGGACTGTTTGCCAAGACTGGCTGACGCAATAGACTTGTCTGTACACAGAACAGCTTTGTTCATTCTTCAATCATTTTTAAAACAAATAAGAGCTTTAATGTAAGATTCATCATAGTGGTCTTGTCATAGTCAGTGAGCTCATCAACACTACACGGACCCCAAGTCCAACATGATCAAATTCATCTCTGCTATAACAGAACAAGGTTGTAAATACAACTTTAACTCTATCACTGAGCTTAAAGCTTGGTTGTGTTCAATTTGTTGTGCTTGCATCTAGTCCTTGTGAAGTTCTCTTCCATTCTGCAAAGAGTTTTGTAAGCACGTGGGTCAAGAGACGCTTGTACTGTAAGTGGTCCCTCCGACAGTCCTGCATCTATAATGTAGTTGGACTCTCAGGGTTAATAGCTTTCTCCTTTCTTGGGCTGACAGTCCAGTCTGTGTCACAAACATTAAGATGCACTGATAGTATCATTTTTTCAAAGAGAGGGTTTTTTCCTTTTCGACTTGCTCCAGTTGTCTCCTTGTTCTGTCATGAAAGCCATGCACTGAGAAAGCCAACTGCTATGTACTTCTAATGCTTCAAATTCCATATTTACTAAAATAAAGTCTGCACACAGCTGTGTAGCAGCTGGCTGTCTATCTATCCATCTACAGTATCTGTCTACTCTTGGTAAGTGTCATCAGACTTCAGCTTCATCATCCTAACATCAAAGCAGATAAACACAACAAGAAGTGTGTTTCTTCACAGAACACAGTAGATCTATGCCTTTTAAGGGGGTAAGAAAATGAAGCAAAAGAGAAGCTACCTGAGAAATAACGAGGGGATGATATTTATTAACAAAAAATGATGAAGTCCATGAACTTCATATGCTGCAATTGGCACCCAACGTGGGGCATAAAGATTGAAGAGGCGCAGGAAGCCCAAAGCTGGCAGCGCAGCTCAGGAAAACTAAGAGCGGAGCAGGAAGAGCTCTGACGTGCGCACAGGGCCTGGTTAGAGGTGAGTGGCTTGGGAACCACAAGAGGCAGAACGTCTCCAGAACAGAAAGGCAGCCTGGCTGAGCTGCAGCGTGTGGTGCACCAGCAGAGCTGGCAGGATTCAGGAGAGGATTTAGTCACGCTACCAGAGTGGATTTGGAAGAAGGTCCCTGCCCTCCTGAAGGCACAGCCTGGTGAGAGGTGTGGGAGGATATTAGAAAGTGCTTCAAGGAAGCAGTGGCCATGGTGATAGTGCCGTGGTGAAACATGTGAGCACGTGATGGTCACCCTAAACACGTCCAGGGATGTTCAGGGGGACAAGAGCCATCAGGCAGGTGCAGCAGCATCAGCACCATGAGGGGTGGCCAGTCCTTCATGTGACCATCTGTTCAACCCAGGTCCTGTGGACCTGGAGAAGAAACCCGATTTCTATCCTCCAGACCCATATAATGGGGTTACAAAAGGGGATCAAGGGCCTGATTGTTGGCAAATGCTTGAGAGAGGCAGTGCGGCGAGGGGACTTAGATATGTTAATGGCTATGCAGGTCGTGTACCGACCTGCTACACCACCTCATCTAGAACCACTGCCCTATGTAGATAGAAAAGGATTGCAGAAGGTGGTAAAGGGAAGTGGGATTCAATCAAACGTAGATATTACTCTTTTGAAATAGATAGCAGAAAGTTACATGTTGACTCCACGTGATTGGAAATCAGTGTTGTGAATGATCGGAATGAATTACCGAGTATGTTTAGATGAATTCAAAGAAATGTGCACCCTACAGGCTCTGGGCAATATTGACAGCCCTGCAAGCCTCATATCAAACGCTAGCGGGGGAAGGTCCTCATGCCACCCCACAGATACAAGTTGGGTGCCAAAGGCCAGTATATGTCTAGATTAAAGAGTTAGCTTTACATGCTATGCTATTACCAGATGCTGGACTCGAGACTGCCCAGTCATTTGCCACGATCACCAAAGGAAGGTTACTCTGCGTTCTTAAAGCACTTGCAGGGAACCTTGGAGCGACAGATTGAGCATCCAGAGGCCCTAGAGATACTACCCAAACAGCTTACCTTTGACAATGCAAATTCTGACTGTAAAAGGGCATTGCAGCCCCTGAAACACCAAAACCCATCTATTGCTCACATGATCAGAGCTTGCCAGAACATTGGCACTGCAGAACATCGTGGCAATGTGTTGCCTATAGCACTTGTGGTGCATTTGAATGTACAAAACCAAATCCCCCTTCAAAAGGGAGGGGCAGGGAAGTGTTTTCAATGCGGGGAGAATGGCCATTTCAAGAAAAACTGCTCCAAAGGGACAGGAGGTGGAAATAAACCAGCTTCAACGGGCTAATGCTCGGTCTATCAGAGAGGGCCTCACTGGTCTAAAGAGTGTCAATCTAAATTCCATGCTAACAGTCAACCCCTGCATCCGTTGTCAGGAAATGGAGAAAGGGTAGCGAGGCCACACGCCCCGAATACTCAAAGGCAAGGAGGCAGCAAACAGCACTTGGCCGGTACACTCCGGCCAGCCACCAGAAGAGGTGCGGGACTGGACCTGGCCACCGTCCAAGATATGACCTTAACTGATACTCAAGCCATGCTGATTCCAACAGGGGTGTTTGGACCTTTGGGAGAGGGTTGACAAGTGCTTTTATTAGGATGTTCTTCTACGACAAGATTAGGATTGTCTGTATTGCCTGGAAGTATTGATGCTGATTTTATGGGGGAAATTATGGCATGGACTCCCATGCCCCCATGTGATATTCCCACTGGGCAGCAATTGCACTGTTGGCCCCTTTTCTAAGCCCTCCAGTGTCTCTCGCACAAGCTGGAGTCCCTGGAGAGCCTCTACTTCATGGCCATCCCTGGTGGTGCCCATGAGGCGCTCAACAGCAGTGCCGGCTCCCTGGGCGACTTCTTGCTCCAGCCTTGACCGCGGCAGCCACTACCTGGGCACGTGAAAAGAGCGACTGCAACAGCTGCATTTGCTGGTGGAGGAGCAGTTGGTGCAGGATATCTACAACTAACAACTAGCCCATGGAATACTTCAGTTTTGTGATTCTGAAGAAAAGTGGTATTACTGTCTTCATAGATGGATCAGGACAAATAAAAAGACTGCTATGACCTGGAAATTAGATCCAATCACCTGGAAATTTCCTAATTTTTTAGGATTTAAAACCCACCTTTCATCCTTTCATTTTACTTTATTAAAACATAACAATGTCTTTGTTTACGATTTTCATCGGCAGCATGGTCACTTTTCTGCTGAAACAAGATCTTATGTCTCTTCTGTAATAAACCAGCAACCGCAAAGTGCAAAATCTGTTAGGGTTTGCTCATGAATAATAGTAATAAAATAAATAATTGAACAAATAAATAGAGTATTATGAATTGCTGCTGGCCAAAGAAACCAAGAAGAATAAGAAAGTTTGTATAAACATATCCATGGAAACTAGATAGAGAACATCTAGGTCTGTTTTAATGAGCAGGAGGACAAGCTAATAATGTCTGGGAAGTAACATGAGGACTGAATTCAAGGGTTTCTTTTGTGCCCAAGTGAAAACCATCTTCAACAAAACCATAATAAAGAAAATCAATAAGTAAAATCTTGCTAATATCTCTAAACAGCATGAACGCATCAGAAAACAAATCAGTTTTTAAAAAAATTTGAATAATGCTAGTTACCTCAACTGTGAGGAGATATTCGAAATAGCAAAGGTGAAGGGAAGGCTCAGCTTCATAAGGAAATCATATAGGGAGGCAGATGCTAAAATTGAACCTGTGCTTTTGGCAGTTGGAGACAGAATATATATGCAGTTCTGCATCCTTAATCAACTGTAGAAGATAAAAGACCACATTATTCACATTGTGTTTTGGATAGGTAAAAAAGAGCCAGATCTTCACTTCACACTAGTCAAAGAAATGCAGAAAAAAGTGGGCTTCAGTCTCTAAAGATACATATCTACTCATCCACTTTGGTAACTGCTGAAGTGCTAAACTGCTGAAGTGCTAAGAAATGTAGTATAGATAACCATCTCCTCTACTTTTCAAGTACTAACTGGAGTTCAAAGTTCTGTCTCCAAATCCCTTTCTGTGTTATACTAGTTTCTTCTTAAGTGTGGACTTAAGTCCACTTCTTGGAAAAGGCACAGAAAATTTATGTCCACCACTAAACCCATGAACCTAGTTGCCATAATGAACCTGTCTTGGCCTCTTGCACTTACCCATTTGGGACTGTAGCATAACCACATAAGTGTAGAGTACCTCTTTGAGAACAAGTTGGGATTTGTAATGAGTTTGACCTTTGGTAGCTTAAAAACAAGTTACAGATATAAAAAATGAGTGTAGGACTGGGATGACACTGGAGCAAGGTAAACTTCTTCATTCAGAATGGTAAAGCCAATACAGACAATCATAAATTCTGCCCACTGTCTTATTTCCAAAATCCAGTTTGTAAAAGTAACTATTGTGGGGACAATTACAGTGATGTACTAAGCCACGAGGATGAAAAGCTTTGCACTATTTGAATATAGATCTGGTTATTTTATGCAAAGACCAGACATAGCACTGAGTTCCTAGTGTCCTTAAAAGTTAGAATCCTGGTTCCAATCAGAAATCAGTCCTTTTTTTAAGTATAAGACAATGGGACAAATTTCACCTCCAGCGTATGAACAAGAAGATGTGTAATGGCTCCTGGTAGAGCTGAAAAATTATGTGAAATATCTAATAAAATTTTGTTCGAATGTTTTGGGCCCTGACCTAGCAAAGCATTTGTACAGATCAAAAGCAGTGCTGCAAAATGAAAAGAATATATGCAGAAAAATTCACAAGCTTAGAATCAAGCATATACTGAAACATTTTCCTCTGTGACCCTGGTTTATAGATGGTCTGAGCATTGAATTTAAGCAGAGTATTTGTACAATTTATTTCAGACAAAAAGAGATCATTGCTATTATTTTTATTACTGGTGCTTTACAATCCTCTTAGTGTATGCATTTCGACACATATAATGCCTTTCCTTGATAGTAGTGTGACTGGTTCCCATTCTCCTGTATCACAAAACAGATTATACTGGCCTAGCTTCATCCACAATAGGATGCTTATGCTCATATTTTTGTAGCGGTACCTCACAATTGATAAGAAGGTAATAAATAACCAAAACAAGAATGCATCCTTATTCTCCTATATAACACCCACACTGAACATGAGATGCGTCTCAAAAAAGTAAGATGATAGAATTTAGGAAATTGCTTCAGGACAAACGGAGATTAAGTAGACTGAAGATCATCAGCTTAGATAGAGGTCTGAAATGATTATTTGAAAAAGGTCTCTAAATTATGAAAGAAACTAGCAAATTAATATTTATTGTTTCTCATAGCATAAATATTATAGGTAGTCAAATGGAATTATTAGATGAGAAATTCTAAATGCAAACAAAGAAAGTACTTTTACATAAAACAGAATTAATTAACTTGTTGCCACAGCAACTTGTGGATGCCAACTCTATCAAATAGATTCAAAAGATGAGTGGACAAATTAATGAAAGGAAAGTCCTCTTCAAAGCACTTACGAAGATGTAAACACTCTAAATACCAAGGCTTCATGCTGACACAGTATATGAGGTTTACTGGGTATGTGTTTTACTTTAGAATTCCTCCTTGCTATTGTCCATGGGATATTGTCTACATCCCAGGAGGATTCAGACATCCATCACTCATCTTTCTAAGGATAGGAATGGAACTTGGGTTATTGTACTTGGAAACCTTGGACAGTCTCATACACTGCTCTTTTCTCGTACTCCCTTGCAGCTAGATTTATGAAATGTTCACTTGCTATGGTGCAGAGAGGTTGGAATGAACTATGATCCTCTGCACATGGCTAACTAAAGGGGACCTAAGGAAAACCCAATCAGAGGACCACAGCCACAGATTAGCTCTGCCCTCTTGAGTCATGGAGCTTGTTTCACAGCCTCCTACATGCTGCCAAAAGGGACTCAAGACTATTAAAGGGTTTGCTTTATTGTCAAAAACAGGTGATCTTGGGACTTAGTTGCCAGTTTGCTGAGATGGCACCTGTACATAGATTTAGAGGATTGCCATTTTGCTTTCAAGTATCTCAGGTGCCATATTAGAAATCTTGATTCCCTGTCCTTTTTAATATGGCAACATATGCTAGTCTAAGTGATTTAAGTTTATATCTTTATAGACATTTAAATGCCTCTTCATCTCCAAAATAATCATGCCTGTGTTTCCATCATTTTAGGTCTTTCCATTAAGATCATGGAAATATTTCCTAGAAAATTTCTGTAAAACTAGATTCTACAGTCTAACAGTCCACTCGTGCAAATGCATGATAATCTTCCAATCTCTTTGTGATTCATGAGTCTAATCACACGTGAAAAGTTATTAACAGAAATACTTGCACATCTATAAACTAATCAGTTGTGGAATTAACAGGTTAAAACAAGTAGACAAGACTGATCAAACATTGATTAGTCTCTGTTCCGCAACTGAGTGAGTTAACAACAGTTTTCTTAAAGTATTTTTGAAAGGAAATAGTAGTTTTTTTTCTCTTTCCCTCAGCAAGGAGGGAAGAGGACTTTATGGACTGTATTTCAGCAGAGAACCCATAGTTTAAACATAAAGAAAAGCTTTAAACAGTCACAGAGGATCATTTTAGGTAGTGGAATAAAATGACAAGAGGACTTGTGCAAATACAAAAATTATATTCAAAGAGGATGTAACACCTAATTATTAGAGATGGAAGCAGTCCATGTAACCAATCTGCCACTATGCAGGGAGAGGACTAGTTGCCTAGAGGCTTCCATTCCAGCATTAATGTATATAGGAGATGACTGCATTAGCAGTTAAAGGAGAGACCAAGAGTGCAAGCACAGAGCCATGATGCTAAAGGCCAGAGACAATACTCTATTTACAATAAAATAAATATCATTTACACATGTGTCTCCCATTTAAGAGAAAAATGGGAATTGGAAGCAGGCACTGTCAAGCCACATTTAGAAGAGATGTGTTTGATGGAATATTTCAACATGCTTTGATTGAGACCCCTGCCACTTTCCTTTTGACAATTGTAAAAGAAAATGTGTTGGTGAATTGTAAAGATTTCATCGCTCTTGATGTATTTTTATTGAACACGACTTGCAACCTTCAAATTTTAATATTATGTCCCCAAAATGCTGTCACTCACTATAGCATACTTCTCAATTTACAGGGGTTAGGGTTTGAGGGAAAATAGCCCCGGCAATCATTAGGACACTTAACTTATTCCAGGACTATATTATCAAAACATAAACTTATTATTTTACAACACCCATTGGAAATAAAAGGATGGCATTTAAAAGCAAAAGCATAAACAAAAACAGCAAAAAAAAAAAAATCCATTTCTTTCTCTTGCTAACTGCCATACTTTTATCAAAAACCCAAAGCAGTTTCTGATTGCATTCCATCTATTTCCTAACCCTTGCTTCTCCTTCTCAAGGAACTTTTTCATCAGGATTTCATGCCTTTCTTTCCCCTCTAAGGCATCCAGTGTGTAAACTTACAGATGGCAACGTCCTTCTCAGACATCATTTTCATTGCTGCTAACTTCTGTGCCTCTGGAGGAGGCCAGCTTATGGTACTGTTATGCCACTAATGAGCCTCCCATCTCTTCTGCAGTAAACAGTCTTTTTACTAGTCAATATTTGTGCTGCATTGTGCACACAATGCCCTATGAATTTTTACCCTCACCCAGTGAGTACATTTTATGAATCTAAATAGTTTTTTTTTTCTTTTCCTTTTTTTTTTCTGGCATCTTTTGGAGACTTGGGATTACTGTCCTTTTTTGTACATCCACAATGTCTTGGGTACTTAGATCACACATTTTCCGTGAAAAATGCATGCTTGTGGCATTGGGCAATCTAACTATCTATATTATTTACTCTAGTCTCTCTAGAGCAAAAGCTAAATATATTGGCTTTTGCCTGGTTAAGCACATTCAGGCCCTTTGATTCCACCTAGAATAAAAGACAGAGCTAGGTCATTTGGAAAGCATGGGCTTTTTCAAGAAGAGCCCCAAAGTGAGATTACTTAGCAGTTTGTGTACTGTAAAAACATAACTTAAATGGGTTAAAAAAAGTAAAGGAATTAGCAGTATTAATTTCTTATGAATGTGGAAATGTGATATGGAAATCATAGTATAAAAAAGTATATAAATGGATATTTGAGGCTGAATATGATATATTCAGCTAAAATTAAGTATGATAGTATCATAGCAATGTCCTGAAGAAAAAAAAAAATCTTATGGAATTTTGAATATATGTAATTGTAATTAATGGTTGGAAGGGCATAGTTGGAATAGTAATTAATAGTTGGAAGAGCATATGAGGTAAATAAAACTGCCAATAAGAGCCCCTACCTCTGTCTGCACCAGTCCTGAAATGGAGTTTCCAGTGAGGTCCCTCCAATTTTTAGATGCCTCTCTTCTTATGGTATTTCCTATATCTGTGAAGTAGTTATTTTTTTCAATAATTATTTTATAGATATGACAGATTTCAATGGCCACATAAAGCGTTGAATTATTGGAGAATTCAGTCCCATATTCTGAGAAGTATTACAGGTATATCAAAAGGGAAAAGAACTCATTCTTGTTGGATAGTCAAACTGTTCCATACAAGAAAATGTTAAAAAGGCCACAAGAAAAAAAAAAATCTAATAAAACTACAAGTAATTTTGACTAAGCTGCCATAGGCAGGTCCGGATCATGATGGCTGAGTTGTACTGAACATCATGCTGTGTTTCACTGGAGTTCTCTCTGTTTATTTTATAATGCAGCTCAAGTGAAATTGGACTTTGACTCACCCCAGTGAATCAAAACTGAGTAAATCTATGATTTCAGACCATCTTAGGCTAGAAAATTTGAAACAGCATTTCAATCACTCTGTTAAAACAGAAGACATGCACCGTATCCACTACCGGAAGGCTTCACATATGGAAGTACTAAAATAAACAAAACAAAATCTATAGCAACATCATTACCTGTTGAAACTGCAGTTTCCCTGGGAGGTCCAAATGCCTGTGCCAGGTAGGAATTTTGACTAAGTGATTTTAGTCATTCTTTAGAACATCACAAGCCGAACCTTCGCCAAACCTTGGGGTGTTTGAACCTGACAGTTCTGCTACTCTTTCACTGACTTTTGGTAAACTTCCTCATTTAGTAGCTGGAATGTGCAGAAATTAATTTAACAAAGAAAGCATCCAAAATCCTAAGTTCTCAGGGTTTGCCTAGCCACCCTCTCCTGCCTTCTTTATTCTTCATCCTAGCCAATAACCAGCAAGTATTGTAAGAACCCTCATTTACAATTGCATGGAACCCTATAGAGCTCGATGGATACCTACTTAACCATTCTCCGGCTTTCATCTATCACCCTTTGTGAGTCATGTGGAAGAAAACTTTAAAATAAGAATTAAAGCTACGACTCACATTCAATTAATATTACTCATATTATTAATACTCGCCCGTGTGGGACTTATCAGGAGATAATTGACCTTGTCAGTGTTATGAGCCCTTTGCATTTCTGTAGGATCTTTAACTCCCTTCAAACTTAATTATAGCTTAATAAAGCCAAAAAGAAGTTTATCTCCCCTTCCCTGCCTTAGCCACAAAATGTTTTTTTTTCCTTTTTTTTTTTTAAAAAAAAAGGGGGGGAGTAGCGTAGGGAAAGGAATGGATCTCCTAAGTAAGTCATATAATCTGTTCAATTAATAAAGTGAATCTAACAGAGTTGCTCCCTGGGGCCTGACAAATGCACCTGTCGCAATCACCAGACAACTGAGATACTGTACGTGTCCAGACACTTTCTTCCTTCCAACACTTTATATCTATTTTTTTAAAGAATAGACATCTCTAATTAGAGCTCATAGAGCTCATGTAAAACCCTGATTCACAGCAATATTTTTTGATGCTCGGCTGACAAAACAACATTTTTTTTTAATAAAAATTTATTAAATGTTACAAGTATATGCAAATATATATATAAGTATATAAAAATAACAGAATTTCATTCCTCCATCTGTTGGCTTTTTCGCTACTGTTTTCTACGTCAGCCTTGAGCTGTCATTCCAGCAGATTTAAGACTCATGTGATTGGAACATTGATAAGGAGGTGATGCAGGTTCTCGTATCTGTGCAAATGGGTGGCTATGCCCTGGTGATTAGAGAAGAGACGAAAACATTCAGTTGTCTCGCTGTCTCTGACGTATTCACCCCTAAATGCAGAGACTAACTTCATCTCCTTGGAGATCCCTTTAAACAGTCATCACAGGTCTTGAGTGGTACATAGAGAATGAAGAAAGCCTTCTGCCCTTTGCATTTCACATTGTGTGACCAGCAACAGAATCGTTTAACCCTGTGTGGTACTGTTTTCCAAAATGTAAATGGCCTAGAGTAGACTCATAAAGTCCTGATTTACATGTGCCTTCGTAATACTCCCTCCTCTGAGCAGAAATCAAGGCTGTAAGGAAAGGATTTTGCAAATGAGATGTTAGCATCTATATATTAAAAAAAAAAAAAAAGTATTAATGGAGATGAGAAATGTTTACTCTAAGACTTAAGATTTATCTTCGTGAGCCCTACAAAATAGTTTCCTCTGTAAAACTGTTACCATGGGCTTGGATTTGCTTTATACAGCTTGCCAGGAATGTTTTATTGCAAGTATGTCTGTAACTTGCACTCCAGAGATGTCTACAGATTTGTTTATTGCTTGTCCCTTTGACAACATGGGATAGCAGTTTCAAAAGGAATTTCCGGGGTAGTTCAGATGTGTTTATTCTAACCTTCTTTCTAGAAAATTATTAGGAGGAATACTTTACAGATTCATCACATTGTTCAGAGGCAGAGAATGCTGTAAGGTAAAGGCAAGTTTTTAGATGTGCATCAGTTCACCTCAAAATGAGGTAACTTCTTTCAGTAGAATTTTTTATAAAATCTCATCTAAGTGGCCTAATCAAGTAGCTTAACTAGAAGGGAAAAACTGTTCCTCAGAATAACCTGAGTTATCTGCAAATACTGTTGACCCCTGAAATTCTTCTATATAAGGAAATTAGAAATCATAAGAGACTGCAGGATCTTTCAATTATCCCCAAAGTTTAACAAAGAATTCATGTCCATCAAATTCAATAAAACTATGTCCATGCATAAGTTAGACATTCTTACACACATACTTTGAAGAATCAACTTCTGCAAGGTAGATGGTTCTTTTTTCTTTCAAATTTTCTACTGAAATTGCCTAACTATATGTAACAAAATGCTTCTTCAATTCAAATATCTCTTTCACCCCCCCCACACCCAAATCCTAGCACTTCTGCTGCTTTAAGGTAGCAAGATTAGGAAATGGAACTCATGATAGATTTGTTTATGTTCATACTAGAGCATAGATTTTTTGTTTTTGAAGCCACAGGACACAGAACCAGCTCCAGAGGTAATGAGTTTATAAACATTAGATAAAGAAAAAATATAAAGTTCCTTCTAATTCAAAAGTATCATTACCTACTGCAGCAGTTCTTCTGTGCTTTTCAAGGATGGGAATTTAGCATTTAAGATGATGATATGGATTGCAAGAGTTTTTTTTTTTTTTTTGTTATTATTTTTTAATCTTCCTGTCACACTTTGGCCAAGTCACTTCAATTTGTTGCTTAAAATTCAAAATTCAAAGAATGACACTACCCCACCTCAAAGCAGGAAGAGAATGGCTGATGTCTGTGTTCTTTCATGGTAGAACAGTAGAGACACTCTGGAAGGTTAAATGGCAAATTGAACAAGTATCCCCACAAATTAATAAGCCCCCACAAATGAACAAGTAACTCATAAGTCAATACCTGTGTGTTGTCAATACCAAAATCATTGTACATTATCCTTTCTTGTGCAGAGCCCTGCTGATAAAGGCAGGATCTGTTAAAAGTTATTTAGTGCTATTCATTATGGAAGCCATACAGCGCTCCTGCTTGTCAGCAGAGGTTTCAAGAATCAGTCTGAAGACTTCGAAAAAATATTTAAAAAGTTCTACAGTTTAATAGAAGGAGGAAAAAAAGAACATTTTTCTACATTTCAGTAGGAGCTTTAAGAAACCAGTTTGGTTTTCAATAGTGTCCCTGTGAATAGAAGCCAGATGGTCTTTACACCAGCATTTCCCCCACCATTTTAGTCTTGAAAGCCATTACTGTGATGGAAGTACAAGGAGAAGAGATAGAGATGGCAGGATACAGGCAGCACACAAAGGAGGAAGAAGAAATCCTTTAAAAGGGGAATGAAACACACTGTTTGACAGCTAGAAAAGGGGGGAGTGTCTGGAAGGTAAAAGGGCAGGCTGCATAGGGGTAAGCAGACATAATGGAGTGCAGAGTAACAGGATGTGAAAGGGTTATAATGATCATGGTAGCAGAGTGTGTAATTTGCAGTGAATAATTGATCCAGTACCTTTATCTTTTTTTCTAATTGTTTCTCAGCAAGACAACCACAATTTTATTGCATCTGTTTGTTCCATTCTTATGATTCACAGAGTGACTTCTGCAATTGAAGTTTGATCCGTATATAGAACACAAAATTCATTATGAGTATCAAACACCAGAAATTCTAGTTCGGTTTTGATGGAGCACATAAATCACATGGTAGTTTGTATGTTCTCTAATTAGTGACTATAACTCTAAAAATCACTCTGACATTTCTCCCAATTACATATTTGGAATATAAGCTTCATGAATATTCCTTTACAATGGACTTTCTCTCTAGATGCTTATGACAGTAATCTCATTGGCAGGAATATTATGGCAATTTTTGACATTCTAGGAACTTAAAATTCCATGGAGACTCGTCAACAAGAGACCAGCCTAAATTCCAGAATACATCATTTTTCTCCCTATACAAAAGTATCTCATATGAGCTTCAATAAATCAAATAGCTATCTTTTTCTCTGTTTGCCTCTCACTGTGAGGACTTTTGTCTGTGCCTGTAAGTTACTCTGCAGATTTGCAGGTAGGAGATGAACTTAAAATACCTCCTGACCAGAAAGTCCCAGTTGTACGTCTTTGCATATCACAGAAACTGGCAGGGAGGAAGGGAGAAGAGCATGTGTTCAATAAGCACGTAAATATTTGGGGATGTCAGGGAGCAAGTCTTAGTGCTCAGTACACTTGATCAATATTTCTAATAGAAAAGCAGTTTCAATTTTACAACAGTGGTCTCCTTCCACCAAAACAAAACAGAAAACTATTAAACAAACAAAAACAAAACAAAACCAATATAATCCCACCAAAACTCCACAGACTAGAGTTCATTCTAGTAAGATCCGGAGCCAGGATAGGAGAACAGGATTAACACAACAGACATTGATCGGAAATAGAGATCAAAGAGGACACAAGAGGAATGATAGTCATAACTAACTATAGAATCATTGCACAGTCTAAGTTGAAAAGTTGACATTTAGAGACCACCTACTCCAACACCTTACTCCAAAAAGGGTCAGTTTTGTTCAAGGCCTTGTGCTGTAGTTTTGAACATCTTCAAGGCTGGTGATTCCACAGCTTTTCCAAACAACTTTTTCCAAAATCTGACTACTCTAGACACTGAAATAAGACTGAGCAGTCTGTACTATCTTAAATCAATCCTAGTTTTTGCCTTTCCTGAAAATAGGTTTGTTTTTTGCCTTTGTTTTTCAGTCTTCAGGAACCTCTCCCCATCACCATGATCTTGTAAAATGGTAGAGAATGACCTTATAATGATGTTGTCCAAATCCTTCAGTACCTGGAGGTGCATTTCATCTTATTCTATGGATCTGTAGATGTTAAATTTTCCTAAGTATTCCCTAACTCAATCTTTCTTTGCAGTATGGAGTACTACACTCCTATAGACACTGCTGGTAAGCATAGGGATCTAGTTTAGAAAGCAGACCATATCATCAAAGACTGAAGCAAAGAAAAGTACTGAGTGCTTTGCCTTCTTCCATACCCTTGCCACTAGGTCTCTGACCTCAAGAAGTGGTGGACACTATTTTTTCTTGGTCTTTTGCTGCTCTAGTGTATCTTACCAATTTCAATTCCAGATGAATTTCAACTGCCCTAATTTCATCACTGCATCTCTGAGCAACATTTCAATTCTCCTCCCGAGTAACCTATTGTGGCTTTCACCTTCTACACCCTGATTTTTTTGCTCTTGAACTCAGTAAACCAAGCTGTGCTCTTGCCAGACTTACTTAATGTCCTGCATATCGAAACAGGTTTTCTTGCACTCCAATTTTGTCCTTGAAAAATCAAACAGCTATCCTAGGCCCCTTTGCCCTTCAGGGCATGAAATCCCACAAACGGTACCCTGAAAAAAACCCACAAAACCTGCTCTCCTTAAGTCAAGAGTCATTCATTATTCTGCTACCTGCCTTCCTCATTTCCCCCAGGATCTTTAAAACTCCACTATTTTATCTCAATAAAAGTTATATACAAACATGGAAATGAGATTTGAGACTATGTACAACACAGGCCATGTGACCTTGCTCAGAAGGAGGAAACTTTGGAAATTAAGTACACCCTTAACCCTAGTAAAAATTCTACAATATTTGCTGTCAGAGTTTGATGAATATTATGTTCACCAAACAAATAAGGCTGTAACACTAACTTATTGTTGTTGTTATTTTTAACTTGAACTGAAGAAGAAATAAATATTTATCATACATATCTTAAAACTCTTGGTATCCACAAGTAATTCAGAAGGTATTTGTGATTACTTCATTAAAAATTACATTGTTTCTTCATTATAATTTAACCATTAGAGGAGGGCATGTAGAAAGAAACAGATCTAATTCTAATGAGCGACCACTGAATTGTACACCAAAAGGCAGATATGACAGGTCTCACCTCCAGAGAAGTGGGACATTTAATTGCCTCCTGTTTCACTCTTTCCTTCTGGAATGCTGCGCATTTCGTTCACCTTCAGCACAACATCACGGCCATTCTGATGGTCTATGATCATCACATGCCAGACTACAACCAGCTGATTCTTGAGGCCATGGAGCAGGAATGAAGACGTAGATTGTGCCTTCCAGTATTGATGTATGCCCTTATGGGGAATCTCATTTGATAAAAAAAGCTTTTCAGAATCATTCAGCTTCTTTCTCCTCTCATATATAGCTTCCCTCTCTCAGAAGTATCATATGAATCTTTTGCTTCTTATCACACTATAGGACAAAAGGCACATCTCTATTTCCAGCCTGAAATTCAGCTAAGTCTTGTGGCCCTTCTGAGGAAGTGCCCACTGGCTCCTTCAGAAGGCACATTCAGCATCTTCTGCTGAATGGGCTTGTTCTAGGACAAGAAGCTGCTAACAGGATGTATAGGATGGATGCATTCGAGCTGTGTACATCTGCTGCAGTGACCCAGGCAATTCCATCCAAACAGGTGAACAATTTCTATTTTAAAGTAGAGACAGACTGACTGAAAATAAAAAGCTGATTTTCCAGGGAATATGCCACAGAAAGCAATATTAAGGGCAAGAAGAATAAACGGCCACTATATATGCAGTTGCACAGTAGAGAGAAGTGGCAGAACTACTGCTGCTAACCGGAAAAAAAATCATAAAGTTCTAAGAAATCCTTTTTTTTTTTTTTCTTAGAATTTTTAAGATTTGCAGCTGTTCTGCAATACATTTTTCACCTTTCACAAATTATGTCTGTTGAAAAAAGGTGAAACAAAGTTAAAGTTGATTTCAAACTCCATTTTCTTTTCTTCATAAAACTACATACAACAAATGACAGCACAACCCTCCTTTCAGTGGAAACTTGAATAATCTGAATATCATGCTCTATGTATTGTCCTCAGCAGGATGCCAAAACACCAGAAAACTTAGCAAGTCTCTCAAGGAATTGAAGAGGGCAAGTGACATGCTCATAAATCAGTGATTCATCTCTGAGAACAGCAGTTGACTGCAGTTTTAACTGTTGAGTTATTGTATGCAAGCTGTGGTTTTGGATGCCCAGTTACTTTGCAGATTCTGCGATGTTTAAGAGGTATAAAAGCTTATGTAAGCTTTTCTCAGAACCATGGGTTTTACAGAGCTTCCTTCTGTACAAGTAATCTGTTGTCAAGTGTGAGGTTATATTCAGTGACACTTCTACAAGACTTTTGCATTTTCTTCCCAGATACCATAAATTTAATATAAAAAAAATATCTAACAGTCATTGATAAACTAGTGTACTACCTCTGAGTGATAGGACAAAGTAAGCTAGAGAACTGAATTCTGTAGGGCACCATACTAAAAAGATAGGAAAGAAAGGAGAAGTCATCATAAACCATATGCAGTATTCTCAGAGAATATAAGAGCAAACTTTCAAAGAGAAAGGGACATTTATGAGGGAAGCCAAAGTTTGAAATAGATTTGCAAGTACAGCTCATGAGGCTGTTGAAGCAGAGAGCAAAACCACTAAGGAATAAACTGATGATGCAACAAAGACAGGTGATCCCTGCATTCAGGTGAAATTAACAGTGGCAAGATAAAATAATATAAAACACACTGAATTAAATTAGAATCTGAAACTATCCCAAACTACTTAACACCATGAAATTTGTAAACTGTTCATTAGGAATTGCTTTTTGAATAACCTATATGCAACATGATCTATCAAGCCATTTGTCAAGATCTGCCACAATTTTGGCCTGAGAATTGTTCTAACTTCATAAGCATTTTAAGAGTTACTGACCCACAGATAAGAGGGGTTTCACTGTATTTTACTACAGTAGGTGACAGCAATTAAAGAAAAACAATTTAAAATTAAAAGAAAAACATGATTAACATAACGTAAGCATGATTCTAGGACCACAATACTAAGATGCAAAATCCCTGAACAGAGAGAGCAGGAATTTAACAGTTAGCTAAAGACTGACAGATTAAAATGGAGGACTACTGAAACTTTCTGCATTTGATATATATCTCTCAAACTAATTATTCTGGTTGTCAACTAAAGACTCCAGCTTGACCCTGAAAAATTATTAAAGTAATACAAAGACTATTAAAGTAATATGAAGTTATACAAAGATTCTGGGATATGAAGGCAGTCTAATGACTTAACAGAGCAGTTTACCAGCTGTCTTTTTAGATGCTGGTACAGCTATTAGAGGGCTGCAACTCAGCTGCAGAAAGAATAAGTTCAGAGGAAATCAAGAAGATTGACTTTCAGCTATTATATAAATTGGTTCATCTTTTATACTTCTTTTTTTTCCAAATAGACTTTATACTAAAGATTCATTCTAATATGAACAGTGAACAACATTTTGTTCCTCACTATGTTGTAAGAGAAATAATGCCCTTTCCCTCTGAGCTTGCCCTCTGAGTTTGCCTAATTTTCAAAAAATAAGCTCCAAAACCAAAATAAATCAACAAAACCCTGGATATAAACTGGTAGAGGATACCAAACGGTCTGGTCTTGTAGTTGGCCAGAAGTCCATACCACCCACAGGACTACTAAATTTTTTAAGGAAGTGTTGTGTGACTTAGCTTTATATTCAATGTACTTACTACAATAAATGTGATTTTCCAAACAGAGATGAATAGACAGTAGTCTAGTGAATATAGTGAATATTCCTCTTCTTTCCAGAGAATGAGAAAAGTGGGAGGAAACATTTGAGGTTATAAAGTCCTCTGCTATAGTGAACAGCATGTAGAACGAACTTCATCACTTTCCATATTAAAATAAATTAGTATTTTTTGCTCCCAAGTCTCTGGTTATGGGCTTGTACAGAACATCATTTCTCTAATGGGAAAGAAAACTCTTCCAATTTCTATCTGAAATCTATTTCCAGCACTTTATGCCCATTTGCTCATGTGCATATATTGCCCGTTAGCTTAAATAGGCCTCTTCCCTCTCTGCTGTTCCCCTTACTACTTCCCTGATGTTGTTTTAGACAGCAATCAAATTCTCTGACATCCCGTTCATTTTGAAAGTTTCAACAGGCTGAGCTTTCCAGTTTGCTGAAAAAGCTTCTCCATACCCTTGATCTTGCAGGTAGTCCCTTTCTGCATTTGTTCAACTGAGTTTTCTATCTGGGATTCATAGTTAATTTCTATTAAATCTTTACATGGTATTGGCAAGTATACATATATTTATTTTTTGTTCTTATACTAAAAGGGAAAAACAATTTCAGGATTTTAAAATAATCTATTAACTATATATTTGATCTTTCTTGTCTCTGTGGCATGTTATAAATTCAGAGGTAGAGATTTTTTGTTATGGAAGCTTTTTAATTTGCTGTAAGGTGTATACATATTATATGCTGCTTATGATGCATGCAAGGACACATGCAATGCTTATTCTAAAGACCTCCATGAACTAACATTGATTATGTAGTTGTGTATAAATTCGGAATGAAAATCCGATGACTGAGCAATCCTGTGTCTCTCCCCTCCTTAAGCCACCTTCAGTACGAGTGAATTCTCAGAGTCACAGAAAAGCTTGATCAAATAAATGTGTTATGGACAAGCCTGTGGCTTCTCAACCACACACATGCATGTGTAGGACAGTATTCTCTTAGTGAGAATGCACTAGGCAAGAGCCCCCGCCAAGCAGAACAGAGTGTTATATCAAGAGAGGAACATTATTGTCAAGAAATTACAATCTCAGCATTGACATAAATGTTGACAGCACCATTCCCACTGATAGTGATATCAGAGCAGATTATGATTCACACAGGACTGCCCGAAGAGTGATGATTTAGTTGAAATACTCCCAAATAAGAAAAAAATCCGAAAGGAAAACTGCAGATGACAAGGATTTTATCAGGCCACTACTTAGATGGATCACACTTTCTCTTCTGTTCTCAAAAGCCTCCTGTCTGCAGAGATAAACTAACCATAATGAAATCTTTTTTCCCACCTGTTCCCCATTTGATGGCAGCAAGAAGCATGATAACAGGGCATGATAAATCTTAGGTGGTGTTTGAGGATGTGTAATTGCGAAGAATGTTACGTCTTTCTGATGGGTTTCTACAAAGCTTTAAGGAACTTAGGGCCAAATCTATTCATGATGTAACCTGAATAAAGCAAATGAAATGGTAGGAAGAATTACCATAGCCCATCATTTCCAAATGCAGGAAGGAATAAGAATATAAAGCAATCAGACTAAAGAAGATCACAGATTATGTCAAAAGGACCATAAATGACACTTGGGTCAATCTATACGACCTTACTGTGCTCATCTTATCTATTTTTTGAATGTCTAATGATGGTGCTGATAAAGGCCAGGCTGGAGAAAGCAGTGCGTGTTCATTTGAAAGGCAGTCTGAGCAGACAGCAAAAACTTTTGGAGCTGTTTGGTATTGTAGGATAGAACAAAATTCCAGCCAATATGAACAGGAGCAGGAAGCAGAAAGACATAAGCTCACATTTCTTTTGAGCCTGAAAAATCCCAAAGTGCTTTAACAAATAGTCCTTTTCAGCTAATATTTCTATTTTGTCTAGGAAAATCTTTTTCCACTAGAAAAATCTCATCTGATAAAAATCCAAACCTTTACTGACATGTATAATTTAGGTAAAAAGGACAAAAAAGTATCCAACCATATTTTTATAGTACCAGAGATTTTCACTTGTTATGCATATTTTACAGTAATCTATTTTTGGTGCATTGAAAAGATGGAAAAAGTAGAATTCATTTAAACAACCAAACAACTGTCTTTAGTCTACTTGAAATGAAACAAATTCATTTCTGTACATCACTTTTTACTCTAGGTTTGATAATAGCAACATACAGTGGTTTTCACTCTGATGAAGAAAGGATACATCAAACAATCATCATTTGTGACAGAACACAGGTTCCAAGTTTCCACTTTTTTTTTTTTTGCTATTCTTTCTTCTTTCGCACATATTTACAACTATTTCTCACTTGCCCTCTTCCCTAGACTTAAAAAAAAAAAAAAAAGCCTTTATCTAGACTATATAAGCAGTAAATAAATAGGGGCCACTATAGCCTGTAATGTCAGAGGAGATTTGAAGGAAATGTTTAACAGCATGGAAAAATGTAACGTAAGAATTTAAGTGAGGGTAAGAAGAAGAATATCGAGCTGAAACAATATGGGAGGATGTAGTAATAATAGCAGTTATAGTGACACTGCTATTGCAGTCTGAAAATGTAGTTAAGAATGTTAGGAAGAAGTTAGGAATGTTTATAGGAAAAAGCAGTAGTTCTTAACTTACTTTCTATTACAATCGGAAGAAAAAGATATCTTTTTGGTAGTGCAAACTCTAGCACCTGCCCCTTAAAACAAACTCAGAGTAATTTAAAAACCTAACCACAGTTATACAGAAGATCTGGGGAAAAAAAAAAAGTCTGATGATAACAGTCAGACTAGAATCTAGTCAGGGAGATGAGGCCAAATGAGCAGTCATCTCAATGTTAATAAAAATAACATGAGGTACCAGATACAAACTGTTGTGTGAAAGTCCCATTTTGAAGGTAAACTTAGCACGACTGCCATTGTTTTGCATCTGCTTTGGGGTCAAAGCAGAAGACAACATGCTTGAACAAGATTGACATTGTCCCTGAGTTAGGAGAGCATGTCATCATGAGGAGGAGGGAGGGATCCTTCCCCTTACTCCATGCTGGTGAGGCTACACCTGAGCTACTGTATGTAGTACTGAGCACACCAAAGACAGACACGGACATGGACGCGCTGGAGCAAGCCCAGCGTAAGGCAACAAAGATGGCCTAGGGACTAAGGGACTAAAACCTCTCTCTATGATGTGAGATTGAAATAACATGGACTAGCTAACACGGACAAGAGAAATCTCAGGACGATCTTACCCACATTTGTAAATACCTGATTGGAGAGTGTAAAGAGGATGGAGGCAAACTTCTCAGTGGTGACCACAAGAGGCCACAGGCAAATATGAATTGATAAGAGCAATGTGTGCAGTATACAGTCAAAAAATGCTTTCACAGCATGCATTTCATGATATCTGGACATATGCAGTGGTTCATAAAGACCTTTTCCTATGAAGAGAAAATGTCCCTGGTACTGACCAATAGAATTCATAACCTGTTTTTCCTGGAAACATTAATGGAGGAGTTTCCTAATTTTTTAGGATTTTTGGGGGATAGAATTCCTCACTAGTTATTAAAGAGAGAGAGAATGGGAATTTCTCAATGGGAGAAAAAGAAATATGGAAAAAGAGGAAGAAGTTAAAAATGGGGAACAGAAAGTAGGATGATGGTTACTCTGTATCCCTATAATACTGTATTGTTGAAGCTGGTGGTAGGTCACAGACTTTGTTTTGAGTTTGGAAAGCTCCAGGGTAGTCAGGTTTGCTCTGTTTAAGGTTTTCCCCTGCCTAAAGCTTTTTTTTTTCTTTTTACTTAACTGCAACAACAATTTTTATAATTGATCAGATTGCTGCAGCAAATTTGTTCTGTCTTTGTATAACACAACAATAGTTTTACACAAGTAACAGAAATAAGCAGCTATTTTATGTAGAATGAAATATTTATGACCCTAACACAATGACAAAGAATGGAGAAATATAGATCTGGTCTGACAGGAGATGTCTTGAGAAGTGAAAACATGTGATGCAGTGGAAAGAAATAAAGCGCTGGTTGATAGATGGAGCGCCTGCTGGCACCAGCTATAAACTCACCAAAAGTTGGTTAAATAAACACAGACTTAGAGCTAGACAAAAGTGGTTTAGGTACTACGAAAAAGAAGAAGAAGGAAAAAAAAAGAAATAGATCTAGCATATATAAAAGGTACCATATTTTTCAAATTCAGATATAATGTTGAGCTGCAGAGCAACAAACAGGTTTTATACGCTAACAAACATAAGGAATACCTCAGTCAGATCCTAGACTAAAGGAGAAGAAACTAACAACATCCTACTGCTGAAAGACTCCAAATAATAACTAATAATTTGTCATGACATTCCCCACTACCACTAGGAGAAAGAAAGAATCAACCTTGGGACTCAGAGGAACAAGAGAAGGGCTAGCATCACAGCAGGAAAAGGGTTAGAAACTCAAAACAGTGTGTTTAACCATTACACCATTTCAACTGCTTTTTTTTTTTTTTTTTTTTGCTAATAATTGGATTTGGACTCACAATGATTCTTGGATTAGGTTATTAACATTTCAATTAGCCTAACAGTAGACCATATAATATATTCATACAGATATATAAGGTGTGTTTCTCCTTTGTCTGTAAAAAAATGCACCAAGTGTAACAGAGGAAGGACTAAAAAGGAAAAGAAAGAAAAGGGAGAAGGGAAAGAGGAAAGTTACAGTATTTATAATGAAGTAAAACAAACTTGTTTTTTTCGGAGATGAGGTGGTCAGTCCTGGAAAGATTTTTGAAAAGCCTTCGCCTTAGTCTTTGTTTTTTTTCATTCTCTTTTGGTTGAACAGTGACAGCTACCAACCCCTCTGAACTGTGCGGGCTTGGTCTTAAGAATATTGCCTACACAGCAGAGAAATGAAAATTGCTCTTTCGCTATTTTATTATTATTTGTTTGCACAGCAGAGAATTGTGTGCTGGAATTTATTGCTGATACAGAAAGAAGTACAAATGACCTGTAGTAGTGGGCTATTCTTTCAGACCTCCAAAGGCTTTTGGCATTGAGCTACAAATATACAAAAGCCTCTGTAAGGTTATTCCTGCTGTTTTTCACCACTGGGCTGCAAGGCAGAAATGCTGCAATGCAAAGATAAACAAAGCAAAATAAAGAAGGGAGAAGATTTCATTTGGTGTAAATTAACTTTGGTGGAGCTCTGTTTACGCTGTCAGGAGATCAGTTCCAAGAAGTCTACAGAGCTGACCTTACATTCTCCTCTAGGCAAACATTGCATTGACTTTACTGAGAACCTATTTCCAGCTGTCTGTATTTTATTTCAAGTCTTGCAATAATTAGAGGTTTTTATTTGTTTGTCTTTTTAAGCTCCAGTTCTTGGAGTAAAGTGATTACAGAAAAAAAAAAAAAAAATCAGTTTTATCTATTGACTGAAGCATTATAGTACAGAGAGTGCTCTGTGATCATAACAACAAAGTGATGATTAAAATCTCCAAAACCCTGTGAAACAAAAAAAGAAAACACAACCTATAATGCATATAAAAAATAAAGATGGAAAAATGGGTCCAGGAAACCTTAGAGATTTTTAAGCCAACACCATTTTTAGAGACACAGCTATATTTTATAGAAAGAGTTATGAAGTGATTACCAGAATTTAATGGTAAGGATGTCAGATATTCTTTAGTGTTATAATGTCATTCATTTCAGCAGATCTATAGAGATAATGTAAAAGACAAAAAGTAAAGCTATGTCAAGGGTTTTTATTCTGAGATGAACTGTAATTGAATCATACCTCTTTTCCAGCAGTGGCTTGGATTCTGTGCATGTATTCACATGCACGTGTACAGATATTGGATGCATGATTCCTGTGTGTGACTGTCATTCATCAGACTAACTTTTCATTCATATTATAGTATATAAAATTCCTCAGAGGTGAGTGTTGCTGCCTTCAAATCATATCTTCTTCTCAAACCTGCATGCATTTGAATTTTAAATAAAAAAGAATAAAGGATTCGCTAATACGTATATGTGGGAGAAACTGCAGTACACCTCTTTTATGCTCTAACAGAAGCAAAACCAGTACCATGTTTACCCATCTTGTTAAATTTTTAACTCCAAACGAACAGACACTTTCTCATCATGAGACTGGAGCAGCAGTTTTGTTTGGGTGTCAGTAAGCAACTGGTTAGATTGATCCAGAGAAGGGGAAATAAAAGGAACATAGTGATTAAAAAGGAAAATAAACAATTTTTAATCTATTTCTACCTATATGGATTTTTTTTAAAAAGGACTAGAACAATTTTATTATTAATATTTTTATTTTATTTTAAAGGAATTCAGAAACAGAATTTTAGAATTACATAGATGCCGAAATAAGGACTGGAATTAATGTAGTGAGAAATATGTGAGTAGCTGAACTCAGAGTATCTCTTTGCTGATTTCCATCAGCCAGGACTCTTAGGGTATATGATCATTTTTTCCCCTGAATATTTTCAAATTCAAGTACTTTTTAATATTCATTCATGTAAGCCTTAACTCTCACACAATGGAGTTCTTTCTATATAGAAGCTCATGTGTGTGCAATAGTTTAAAAATTTCTGGGCCCTATTTGCAGATCTCTCTCCCTTAGCTTTTGAAACTAAACTTAGTTGTAGCTCAATTTAACCATGCATAAAATAGTTGTAAATGGACTTATTTCTCACAGGGTTTGCAGAAGTTATTTCTTATATTTTCTCCTTTTCTCACTTTTATTATTCTTTCACTCATACTTTATGTTTCTCTATCTGGCTTATAACTAGCCGTCTGAGCAAAATCCATTCCCTGTTAAAGAAGTTAACAGTAAAATTCCTTGTACTTCACTATTTTATAGATAATTTTAACATCTATGAAAAAAAGACACTGTATTTTGGGTAAGATTCTGATCTATGTCATCCAACTTCAGGTATCTAAAAGTTAGAATAAAATATAACAGTCAGCTTGGTTCCTTTGCTGGCTAAAAACACTTCTGGAGGAGGGTCTATTCCCTCCAAAGAAAGATAACCAAGTAATGTGGAATGAATTTCCCTCAGGAGGTTCTTATTTTTCTCCATTGACTACAGAGGGAGTCCAGGCAACTAGCTTAGATGAGACGTCTATTTTTCAGACTGATAAAGTTAGTTGAAACGAATGGGAAGAATTCATCTCACTTAGGTTAAGACATCTAAGTTAAACATCTCAGTATGAACTAGTCATCCTAGACTCCTTTTATAAGCAAAGGGAAGAAATAAGTACTTTTCCTTAGGGCAGTTCAGTTCATTCTCAAATGGCTGTTTAAGATAGATCCAATGACTTCGGCATTCTAAAACTCAAGGAGATGAATCTGAACTATATGCTTAAAAGTACACAGCACAAAAGGACTTTGATTTTAGTCAGATCCTATATCATCACTTAATGAAGCTGATAGATAACATAATAATATTTGGTAGGAGGTTTTAAGACATACAGAAGAATAACCTTAAACTATTATCACTACCTGATTAGTATAACTATCTCAGGAACTGTTGTTGCTGCCTGTAATTTTTATCAGTCCTTCAAACCAAGCTTAGTATCAGATGGGTCCTTGAAGGTCAAATTTACAATACAGAAGACGTTTTTAAAATAACAACATATAGAAAGGATGAATTTTGGTAGAAAAGCTACGTCTTGGTGGCGAGCATAGAGCATATATAATACTTGATGCTACTTTCTTTTTGCTCTACTTTGTTTTAATCCACATCTTAGAAGTTCCTGAATTAGAAATTCTTACTTCCTTTATTTCTGCAAATAAAGATTTCTCCATGGAGTAAGCCTGGATTCAACAGTGCATGTGATGGAGCAGGACAACTTAGCTGCATATCTGTCTAGTTCTCTGTCCAAACAGCAAAGCCATGTTTATAAATATCTAAAAAGGCAGGAAGTGCTAATCTCACACAAGTATCTAAGCAGACACAGAGATGGACGGACAGATATCAAACGAAAGTGCATTACTTGTGTTGGTAGAAAACACTACTGAAACTATGTTAACACTATCACCATCTCACGGTTTCAGATTCTTACTGATAAGAGAGCTATTTTCTCTTCTCCTACCAACTGTTAATATTGATCAGCATGATCTTATTCTGTTTGTTTGTATATTTGAATTTATTTTTGTTTCAGGAGAGAAAGTGAAATTCCTGCACTTGGAAAAAAAGTATCTTTTTCTACCCCCAAACGATGGATTTTTGCACCCTTTCCAGATCCTTTTGGCAGCTATCCTGAGAGCTTCATCTCAAACTCTTGTCTTACCAGTGTAGTTCCATCTCCTCTTATTTTATGAAGTTATGTTCACAGAGCTGAAGGGAGTATCTGCACTAGTTCATGATAATTCTGAAGGTTCTGAAAGTTAGGATCACAGTCTTGACCTTAACCCTGTATTCTTAGTTTTGTATATAGAAAGGGACTGTTTATCATAACTCCCATTGTCCCCTCAGTAGGATTATTTTACTTAACACCCAATGCTATTCATTCAACCTGTTTTCATTTGTGCAATTACTATTTACAGACATGAAATGCNAAAAAAAAAAAAAAAAAAAAAAAAAACTTTGGGGATATACAATGACCAAAACCCAAACCTGGACAAATTTGGATTCAAGTCTTACTCTGGTAAGTCAAATCATAGAATCATAGAATCATAGAATCATAGAATGCTTAAGGTTGGAAGGGACCTCTAGAGGTCATCTAGTCCAAGCCCCCTGCACATGCAGGGCCACCTAGAGCACGTGGCACAGGGCTGCATCCAAGCAGGTCTTGAAGATCTCCAGAGAAGGAGACTCCACAACCTCTCTGGGCAGCCTGTTCCAGTGCTCTGTCACCCTCACCGTCAAGAAGTTCTTCCTTAAGTTCCCCTGGAACTTTTTGTGCTTCAATTTGTGGCCATTTCCTCTGGTTCTGTCAGTGACCACCAGTGAAAAGAGGCCAGCCCCATCTTCCTCATTGCCTCCCTTGAGGCACTTATAGACACAGATCAGGTCCCCTCTCAGCCTTCTCTTCTCCAGGCTGAACAAGTCCAGCTCCCTCAGCCTCTCCTCATAGGGCAGATGTTCCAGGCCCCCGATCATCCT
>VWPW01000939.1:0-19644 GCA_013389825.1 Crypturellus undulatus | reverse complement strand
ATTGGCCTTCTTCCAGTCCTCCGGCACCTCCCCCGTTCTCCAGGATCTTTCAAAGATGATGGAGAGTGGCTCGGCTACGACATCGGCCAGCTCACGCAGAACTCTGGGGTGCATCCCATCGGGGCCCATGAATTTGTTGGCATCGAGGTGTCTTAGGTGCTCTCTGACCCAATCTTCCTCTACCCTGGGCAAGTCTTCCTTTCTTCCAGCTTCTTCTCCTGTCACTAGGGCCTGGGACTCTACAGGGCTGCCCTTGGTAAACACTGAAGCAAAGCAGGCATTCAGCAGCTCTGCTTTTTCTGTGTTCTTCGTAACCAGGGTGCCCATCCCATTCACTAGAGGACCCACATTCCCCCTGATCTTCCTTTTACTGTTAATATATTTATAGAAGTTTTTCTTGTTATTTTTAACATCCCTTGCCAGGCTGCGTTCCAGCTGCACCTTAGCTTTCCTAGTTGCATCTCTGCATTCCCTGACTACGCTCCTGTATTTTTCCCGGGGGGCCTGCCCTTTCTTCCACATTCTGTATACCACCTTCTTCTGCTTGAGCATTGCCACCAGCTCCTTGCTCATCCACGCAGGTCTCTTGCCCCCTCTGCCTGACTTCCTACGCACAGGGATGCACTGCTGCTGGGCGCAGAGGAAGTGACGTTTGAATGCTTCCTGTCATAATGCTTCCTGTCATAATGTTCAGCATTCTTGTTATTTACTTATTCCATCTTGTTTGCTAGTTTTTTCTTTTTTTCGTCCAACCCTTGTTAAAACTGAGGAATGGTGTTTGATTCTGCCTAAATTATTCTCTATTGTTATTAGCTCTCTATTGTTTGTAGCGATTACTGAAAGAATCATTGATGGGACTACCCACCACAACAGCTGCACATAAAAATTGAAAAAAATGGAGATTTTTTATAACAAAAAATAAAGAAAATCACTGGGTTGAATGTGAGAATTGGTTATGACCCTATATGTACATACAATTCTGCAGCTATTCTAGAATGAAACAACAATTTTTGTGAATAGCAGTATAAAATTCCTTATAGAAATTCAACATGTAAATTCCTCCATTATATACCCATACTATATGTGGATGTGAGAAATGAGAACCTCAGTTAAGAACTGATTTTCATAAATTTAAAATGAAGGATAATTTACAACTCCACCTTAGGATACATTTCTAAAATCTCTATTATTATTTCCACATGTTTTAATACCCAAGTGTTACTTTAGAATTACTACTGTTGTTTCTGAAAGACTGAGACTCTCTTTAAATCCCAAAGAGATAGAGTTATGACTATTCATACTATATAATCCCTTTCATTAAGTTATTGCTTAATTATTAAGTTATGGGGCTATAATATTCTGTTATTTTAGAGTATATTCAAATTGATTCCAAAGGGGAGGATGTAAACTTATTCCAAGTTATCTCTGTGAACCCTGTATAATACTACTAAACCACACTGTGGTAACAAAGTTACTGTGTGATATATTTGCATTGGTCTTATGTCCTTAAGGAAGGGACCAAAAGGAAAAAAAATTGGTAAGGAGTAAAAAAAAAAACATAAAAAGATTAAGAATCTACTCTGTTTGTTCATCAGCCATACCACCTATATTTTATACCAAATGATTTTTACCTCGACAGAGTAATGAATATATTCTTCTCAATTCTGTCTTCTGGGAAAAACCTTTTCCGCCTCCAAATGAAGAATGTCAGTGAGTTAAGTTAACTTATTGTTTCCACACATTAATAGCGTTGGCATTAGGATGTGGAGTTTTTTTTTGTTTGTTTGGGTTTTATTTTTTATTTTCATTTTTGCTTGAATGCCTGCCCTCTGGATCTACAGTAAATTGTTGCAGCTGTGCTGAGTGTAATCTTTCTATTTACGAAATCTATTCTGTGTTTAGTGCTCTATATGCTTCACCATCAATGGGTCACTGCTGAGAAAAGTATCAACCAGCACTTGGATTTTCCATCACTCTTGTTAATTTAACAAATGGCAGGAAAAACTGACCAGTTATACAGTGTTTGGATCATAAGAATTTCTGTGGGATCTAGTGGAGCAAACCATGCTTATATAAGTATTACAGAACTGAAAATCTGGAGATTTCTTTTATGGTTACATTTTGCCTCCTGTTACATTCATTCATGGGATAGCCTGCTCTAATTTCAGTTTGCAAAACCCTAGTTGAAAATAAGACTCAAGGTTACAATTTACAAAGATGAGCAACCTGAGGTCACTTACTGAAATCCACCACCTATCAATATCAATGAAACCCCTTTCCACAGATACAGACCTTTCAGGGGACGTCAGCCCATGCCAGAAGAGGCGAGTTCCTCTAGAGGAGCATCAAGGATGCTCAACAACCCTTTACTGATACAAACTGCTGAAACGGAGTTGGTAGTCACGACTATTTTTCACAGGCTGAAGGCCAGAAAGGAACATATAGTCTGTGGATAAACTGTTCTGGAGAATAAATGCAGCACTTTTTGTCATCACTAAGCATACTTAAAATAGTAACTTATATTCAGTGAGGAGTTCACTGTGTACCCTCATTTGTATCCAGTAGCTGGTATTCTAACCGAGCCATGGCTTCTAAATATATTTTTTTAATATGAGGTTAACAAATAAGACCATGCAGATGGTTGAGTATAAGTTGAGTAAATTTTATGTTTTTAATAGTATTGCTTTTCTTATGACTGCTCAGTTTTCCCTCATTTCATCTGATTTTCAATCTTAGATTGAAAGATATAGCAATAAAAAAAGAATACCCAATTTACGAACTAAACAGAAAAGTTGATTATTCTGGTGAAAAAAGCTTATTATAAGAAAAAGAGAGTAACTGCAAAATAATTGCTAAAAATGATGCTCTCCTGATAATAAATCCTTGCACATAGTTCACCCCACTGTCTTGAAATCTGCTCCATCTAGTTTAGACCTCAAAAAGAGGTCTAAAAGAGGACACCATCCCATCCCACATATAGCAATCATGCTAATAAAAAAACACAAGTCTATATATAAACTTTATCTTATATATATCTTCAGAGCATATGTGCTACCAACATAACTACTGGTTGTATTTTACAGTGGGGCAAAAGAAATACTTTTTGTTCATCAAGACTCTCACATCCTTTATACAGAGCTGCTCCCTATTCATATTTTAGGACTTATTTTTGCAATTGTTTTCTCATGTAAAAATGATACAGCATTTTACTTCCAGCATTTTAAAGTAAAATTCAGGCTTTCTAATCGTGAGTCTTCATTTGTCATTACAGATGCAGAACCCTTCATTTGTTTTTGTCATATTTCATCAGGCTTCTGTCGGCCTATTTCTTGATCCTGATAAGATGTCTCTGAAGGACAGCCTTGCCCTCGCTGAAGTGACTGCCACTACTCCATACCACCACCACTCCACCACACCACCACTTCATTGATGAAGATTGTTAAACAGTACTGGGACTTTCTTTAAATGATTTTATAGTATGTGATCCTGAAAGCCATGCCCAGGCACATCAGTGTTTGGGCACAACCAGCACAGTTTTACTAAGGGTGAATTATGCTTGTGAAACCTGATTGTTTTCTATGATAAAATGATGGGTTCTGTGGATGAAGGAGAGTACAATGCACAATTTTTTGTGAATTGTGGAAAAAAAAAATCATTTACCTTGAATTTAGGGAAGCTTTTATTATGATTTTACACAGCATTACAATAGTCAGTTGTGGAAGATGTGGACTGGATAAGGGGACTGCAACGTGGATATAAACTGGACATCCAAGCTAAACATAATCAATGATCAAGTCTGACTGTCAGTTACGAGTGGTGCTCCTCAGGATCAATATTTGCCAGGACAGTTCTCCCTGTAGGTAGCCATCATAAAGGACATGCTAAACTCATCAACCAAGACACCCATTTCCCTTTTTGTCAGTCAATGCCCAGTCTGTGTGGGCTGAATAGGGTCCCCAGTTTGAACTGGGTTATTCCAACACATCAGAAAGATGTTGCTCAGCACTATGAAGCTCCTAGAAGCCATTCTTTCAGTTTGACATTGCTCTAAATAGCTCTACTACACTAGCATGTATACACTGCTCCCCTGAATTTCATGTCATCAGTACAGATGCTAAAAGTCATTCTGTCAATCTCTCGGGCAGCCAATAAAGATGTTACACAGGATTGGATCTAGTATTAACTCCTGAGAGGTTACACTAAACTGCCACCAGTTAGATCTCAAACCACTGACACCACTCGGAGTTTGATATTCCTGTCAGGTTGCCACCCACCGTCAGGGAGCAGCAAGAAGCAGGAGTCGAGTGCAACAGCAAGGCAGTGACTTCACAGACAAGGGTACAGTCCCACAATACTCAAATAGGAAAAGCAGAGCATGACCAGTGGTGTTAAGCAACATCAGCCATGTGCAATGAGTCTCACACAAGCATATTTGGATGAGAGAATTCCAAGTAGAGGAGGGAGGGAAAGGTTACAGAATTTGCTGGTGCACTCAGGACCATAGTGTACCCATCCTGTAGTCCACTTATCCATCCATATTTCCAGAATTTGGCTGCAAAGAACTTGCAGGAAATGTGTTGAAAATTTTGTTGAAGTTGATGTAAGATGGTATCACCTGGCCTATCACAGGAGGCAATTAGACTTCAATCTATTACAGCTCTTGGACATGTGTCCATAGCATAACTTCACCATCAGTGAAATTCATACTATATACCAGAGATTCTATACATGCCACAGAGAGTAAACTGCTCCAGGAATAAGCATGCACGTTGCAAGTGGTGACCTCTAGACAGTGAGCATCTTCAACCTTGGTTCCCCCAAAACAAATCAGCCCTGAGCACATTAGTGCTCACAGGTTCTTACAGCAAGAACCGAAGTATTGATGCAGAGCGTATTCAGACTTCTACCTGATTAAACCACTAAGGCAGGTGAACCTCTTTTTTCCCTCAGTCTTCACAGGAGAGAGTCAAATACGTCAAACAGGCAACATTAATGTGAAGCCCTTCTGCATTAGCTGTCAACTTGACTTTCTTTATTGATAGCTGCAGGTATCGTGACTTCTGGCATTAGAACAATAGTGGGACCATAGCCATTATAGCCTCCTTTTTAATCTTTTGCTATAAATAATTACTTTGTTCATGCTCCAGTTCTTCGGTCTTTAACAACAGATACATTTGCTTGTTCTTAAACATCTTTAAAAGTTGCTTGCTGATGTTTCTGAATGTATGTATCCAGATAACCACTGAATAATGTAATAAGAAAAGAGTAAGCAAATAAGACATTTGTTAGTCTTTGCCAATACAGAAAAAGGAAAATAGAGTACAGAGAGCATAATCTGAAAAAGGAAAAAGTAGGCAATTAGAAATGTGTGTGTATCCATAAGGAAACAAAGTATGTATGTAAGTATGTTCACATACTGAAATAAACATATACACAAATACAAACATATATGCAAAAGTATAAACAATGAATTTCCACTTAAGAACACATTCAAGATAGATTAAAAAAAAAGAAGTTATCAGATGTCCTGTAGAGATTCCCTCTGGAGCTTCTGAGAGATGGGTTTAGTAGTCAGTAATTTCCAATTTCTTAGATAATCTGTAGGACCCTGGTACTGATTAGCCTTTGAATGGTGCCCTCCTTGGAAAAATTATATCTTTAATTCCTTAATAGTTATTATCAAGTCCCTAATTTTCTGTTTTTCACCAGTAGCAGCTCTTGGTTAATTGTGACCTGCACTCGGTATTTATTTTTGGGTGCTGAGGATAAGCAAGAGTAGGTCTTGTTGGAAAAAAAAAAAAAAAAAAAAAAAAGGGTCTCATATTTTAGGAATTGGTTTCTCTGGTGGAGAAATGTTACATTATTTTAATTCCTGCATTTTTAAAGTGATGCCTGGGGTTTTTAATCTTGTGTCTCCCTTTGACATTAATGGGAGTCATGTTGCTGAAATGAGCCCAATGCTCTGATAATTGAAAGGGATCATGTATGATAGAATCATGAGCATTGGAGAGGTAAAATACCTGTTTCTCTAAGAGATCCTGGCAGTTTTTCTTTTAACTCAGGAAATGAAGGGATTTACAGTTCATTTATTAATGTATTGTTTAGCCCATCTATTAATGAGTCAGAGTAGCCACCTGCGCTCCTTTTGCTGGAAGATTGTTGCACAAAATAAATAGGCTTTATCAAGTGGAAGTGCCCTTTCCTAATCTCATTCCATCACTTGCTATTCTTTTTGTGACCCATAAGTAATCCCTCTCACTCCATGTATTTTACACCATTCCAGATATTTTCAGAACATTACCCTGCTTCCCCTTAGGCCTTGTTAGTTGATTTATACAGATTCAGTTGTTTTAATCTACTGACTTTATAACTCAAACCTTAAAGTCCCTATGGGCATTTTGGCTATTTCTTTTCCCCTTGAACTCTCTAGACTCTTGGGGTCTTTTATAGACACAACAAGAAAAAGCTTTTAGCTCTGTCTGCTATGGAGGAATCCATTAGAAATGCTAGGTGGAGTAAGACAGTGTGAAGGTGTCACAGAGAGGATGTGAAGAGAACGTGTTGGGGCATAGAGAAGTGTTTATTCCTTCTTTGCATGAGGCACATGTAATCCATGGAAGGAGAGTGCACATGCTTCCTCTACAAAAGCATATTATTTTCCCAGGGACAGTTCAGAAATGGACATCAAATATTTTTGGAGATAAAAAAGTTTATGTCCCCTTCGGAGTCCATTACTGTTTACTAAAGAAAGGATGTAACTGAGAAACTAGGTCTTTTCATTAAAGAATTGTTTGTGTTGTTTGTTTTTTCAGTTCGCTCGGTTCTTACCCTGTCTAATGTAAGGGTACAACAATTTCTCATCAGTAACACAGAACATCATTACATATATTTACTCTCCCTATTCATCCTCAGAAATAATCCTGTACATATTTAAGTGGGAAGAAGGAAGACAAATGAAGATAATATACACTTTTACGATTTGTACAAGGCAAAACAAAAGGAATTTACTGCAGCAACAGTTCTAATGTTCACACTGTAGAAAACACGATAGGGACTTAAAAGAACAAAAAGAAAAAGAAACAATCAAAACTTGAGCATGTATTTTGAAAGCATAGCAAACATATCTAGGGAATTTAATTGGATAAAATAATCACCAAAAGCACAGTTGAGGTTGTCACCAACAAATCATTTCAACTTCAACACCAAAACTTTCACTCTCAGCATTCATTTTTTTTCCTGTACCTTGTGAAGATCATTTTTTGGGTTGCCGCTTTATCCTGTTTTCATCAAAAGGCCACGGCAATATCTGAAATATCCTGACAGTTTGTGTAAGCTCAAATGGAGACGCTTGCATGACAATACTTTGAGAATTGTTATGCATTTATCCCAGTTAATTATTAAGCAGTCCAAGAGTCCTGTGAGACTGATGAAAACATTCAGAGCATTCTGAAAGACTTCCTGATGCTTTAGGAACAGAAACTTAAACACAAGAACTTTTATCAGAATATCATCTTAATCACCAGTCTTCACATCAAGTCCCTCTTGCTAGCTTCCCATGAAATTTGTTAGCTGAACATTGACCAACATCCATCAATAGACAAGTACCATGAATTGCATAAGATGAAAACTTTATTAACTCTTTTATACCGAAAGTTGAAATCTACTTCTGTGTGTGTGTGTGTGTGTGTTATCTGAAACATAGAGCTCTACATATCTCTAACTTCTACATAAACAGAAATGCTTAAATTCACATAATTCTAGGCATTTCCCAATATCCAATTTTATGTAGATTTTAGTCCAAATAGCTAGCTACAGTCAGATGGGAAGATAGAAGTTGTGGTTAGAATCGAGCTGTTCTGATTCCTAGTTCTCCCTGACTTCACCATTGGTTGGAACCAAGATGGTCCTGGTCTAAAGTGCAGTCTTTACACAATACTTTTACAGCAATGTCAATGCAATTTTCCTTCGGTGCTGTTGAGGCTTGTGCATTAAATATGGGGCTCTGAACACCTCCAATACTGAAGCCTTAGCTCAGAAAAATAATAGCGTAAAAACATCAAGCCCATTCTCTTGAGTTTCATGGTCTATTTCTTTGCTTGCAGCAAAATTGGAAAAAAAGTATTTACTTCTTAAATGTTTACCTAATACAATATGAAGTGATGACCTTAAGTGATCTTTACAGCCCATAGACCATAAAAAATATGAACGAGCACTCTTTATTTCTTCAGAGCCAATGACTGCAACAAACTGTGTTTTTCCTGCTCTTACACTGAGAATAACATCTTGTACAATTACTATCATTCACAGATGTCAAAGGTCAATTTTTGACTTAACTTCAAAGTGAAAGACATTAATACTTGTAGAAGGAGGAAAGATTGAAGTTATTAGACAATGTCTTTGTGTATTTGCTCCTAGAAACAGTACACAAGACCTAGATTATTCTCACAGGAAATGCCGAGTTTTCCTCCATCTGTCAGAACATCCCATCTGCACAGTGACCAGAAGGGATTATAGGCAAATACAGCAACAAACACTCACTCCAGGTCAGCCTCAGAGATGTAAAGAAGAAAATCTCCCTTTCGAGCTGCATCGTGGCTCTTTCTGCAGTGTAATCTCAGTTTTGCACTTAATGTTGGCCATGACGTGAACATAGAGAATCCTATAGGCTCAAAGTCTGTGTCTCCTTACTCCCATGAGTATTTTCCCTCTGTCTAAGAAGTTAACTTCTTTTACCGATCCAGAAAGTCCGAAGTAGTATTCCCCATGTAACAATATTTTCTCTCCTACATACAGCTTGCCCTATCTCATCTGCCACAACCTAAGACTTTCTTCCACATTCTTATGCTACACCCACCTTACAAAGCCTAAGTTCTCCAAAAATCACATACTTAAAGTGTTTTTCACAACAAAAGAGTACAAACCCCTTTACCTTTTGAGAGGCTAATGGTTCAGAGATACCAGAGCTCAACACCCTCTCACCAGCTTTAATATTCCATACAGAGAGTGTAATGTTTAACATCAAACAGTGCTACATAAGTTTAGCGGAGTGATTTAGCAGTATTCTGAAATCACAAGTTTAAGCTGCACTAAAGTAAAATATAACCATTGAAACATACAGTTCAATAACAGTAAAAAAAGTGAATCTCATTACTGCTGTTTACGATACGCTCACCTTCACCATGTTGAGAAGAATCATATGGTTTGATGTTAGCTCAAACCTGCTACTTTCTTCAAAATCCTTTTTCTAGATGTTCACTTTTTTGTACCCAGCATAAGCTGTGCTATGCATACACATCCCTCTGCACTGGTCTGCCTGGTTCTGAGACACATTTACGCTCTTCTGATGAGCTCAGAACCACACACAGGGGATCCACACAGCTCTGATGCTGGCAAAACCAAGGCCATGGTTGGGTCACTAAAGGATAAAGTCAGCTTTCTTTAGACCAGTTGTGGTCAGTCGTATCCTATGGTTTCCAGTAATCCCTGGTTTCAGGGACATGCTGCACTTTGCCCATCTTCACTGACACTTCTTCCATTATATGGGCTTACAACCAATCAAGAACATTTTTTGAACATTTTTATTTTTTCTCCCCTTCTCACTTTCATCTTAAATATTGGACCAGAACAATACTTCATCTAAAAGAAGAAGAGGTACTTCTATTACAGCTTTCAGGTCAAACTGAATGCTTCTTGCCGTGTTTTTTCTGTCCTTGTGGGTTATCCTGGGTTGGGGAACAGGGCTGGAGCACTACCCTCACACAGATGCATTGATGTGGAGAAAAAGGAAGGAGAAATGGAGAAACTGGGAAGAGGTGCCTGAAGGTGAGCCTGAAGATGGGGGAGGACAGGTGTTTCCCTAAATGTTTATATGTCTTTTGTTGTTGTTGTTGTTTTTTCCTTCATTGTCTCAATCAGGAATTAAAAGATTATGTTAAGTGATAAACATAGGCTGGTGATACCAAACCAGGTGGAATGCCCTGAATTCAGACTGTTTTGCCTGTGACACCAGATCACTTCAGTGTTGCTCTCGATAGGTTAAAAGGTCCTTATTAGCCCCAGAGTGGAGAAAGTGGTGTGGATTCTGCAGTACCTGTACCAGGCAGTTGTCTTCTGCTTGACTCCTGTGACTAACTGTCTCTGGTCTGCCAAGAAATTCACCTCTTTTCTGACGCTTCTGATTTTGTAACTTTTCTCACTCTCCCTTCTTGGCTTTCAAGTGTTTTCTCAGAAAAAGCAACCACTTCTAATGAGCAACAAACTTTAAAAAAAAGAAAGAAATTTATATTATATCCCCACAATGTGATGGTTGCTTTGCTTTGAGTTTGTGATGAGAATCCATTACCAAGAGAAAAAACTATAGTGCACTTGAAAAGCATTTTTTTTTTCCCTTTCACGACTGGTCCTTTGATCTCCCCTTCTTCTTATGTTTCTGTTTCTTTTCTTTTTTTTCTCCCTTCTCTTTTTCTCTTTTTTCTTTTTTTCCCTTCCCCTTTCAACCTGAGATATGGTTGAGGCATACTAATACGACAGAGCTTAGTCAGACTGGAAATTCCTATTCAAAAATCCAGAACACAGGCATATAAACCCTTCTACACTTATTATTTTTAGGAAATCTATCTCAGGTAATTATTTTGTGAGGCGAGAGCTTTGTTCTGTGGTCACTAACGGGTTAAATATCTTAGAAACAATGCTCTGTGTTTTAATGGAAGTCTCTGAGACTTTATACAAGCATCTTTATCTGACATTATTTAAGTATATTAACTAACAAGAATGTTAGTAAATACATCCAGTTTTAAATTGATTTGAGACTTTGCAATTAAAATTACTATATGAACAAGGTCAGACTTATCTCACCTGGACAGATATTAATTCATGGTAGTTCTACTGAGACAGCTTACTCTGTATGTATGTACGTATATATGTACTCATAATCCTTTATACATATGCATACATAATCTGTGTACATATATATATGTGCTTCTTTCTCTGGAGATCTTCTCTAAAGGTCCCTTCCAACCTTAATGATTCTATAATTCTATGATATAGTGATGCAACTAAGTAAGAACCTGTTTAGTTTTAGAGATGACCCTTTCAAAATGAAAATAAGGAAAAAAACTTGCAAAACCATTTTATTTGTTTGAATTTACTAAATTTGGGAAGTCATTCTAAATCATATTAAGATTGTAATTCCATGTTCTTGTGAAAGAAATCTTAAAACTGGTTTAGGTGTTATTAGGGCTTTAAGGCGAGAGCCAAACAAAATTTGCAGAATATGGCTATAGCATATCACTTGATGTACAATTTAAATTTGGAGATGCTTGCCTGTAACAAAGATTACAAAGGAAGCAACAAGGCAGATGCAATAAAGTATTTAACACCATACACTCATGTGCCTTGTTAAGGTTATGTCTCAAAGACAAGGCTGACTGATGGGAAACTGGACCCAAAACCATTTCTGTTGAGAGGTATATGCAATGTTCAGCTGCAGATTATATAACCTATTTCTCAAAAGGATTTAATATGTCAGGTTCTACCAGACAATAATGTGAATGCCTGACTACCAGACGAAAAGCTACTTGAATCAGATGGATTCTAAGCACAGAGAAAGCTGCTTCATCTTGCCACTACTATCCATCCTTAAAACTTTCAAGAAGACCTCTCAGATCCCATATTGTTGCAGCTTGATGTTGGGAGTCTGAGTCCCTAAACCCACTTTCTAATCAATTAATTAACACTGCTCCTCTCCTTCCTGTCTCAAAGTGTTTTCAGCTCCACAGTAACCTAATAATATTCTGGGAAACTTCCTTGACAAACTGAGTGAAGGACTGCTACAAAAGCATTTATGAGAAAAATTACTATATTCTCTCAGGAGTTTGAAAGGATGTGTATATCAGAAATTCTTTTTCCACTTTCCTGGATGACTTTCCTAACAATCTAGTTACTGAATTTGTTCATTCCGTACTTACAAATAAAGAAAACATCACAATAATCAGATCAAAGAATAATATTTATAAATTGTTAGGAGAAAATTTAAATCCATCACACTCAGAATTATTGGATGAATAGTTTATGTAAATACTCTGCAGCTCGTGGAGAACTCATACGTTATTACTGACTGCTATTGTCTAAATGTTCTCTTTATTAATAATCTAATATCAACACTAATTGTCCACTTAGACCAATTATTATTGTTTCTGCTTCTTGAAAGTATAACAAAGGGAAAAAATACACGTGTGCTGTGAGTTAGCAATCAGATTTTTATTAGCATTGGCTAAATAATATCTGGGATATTCCTTTCAACAAAAGACTCTAGCTGCTATGGAAAGTCAAGAGACTTGTCAAGAGACAAGAAGGATCACAAGGGAAACTGAATGAGTCACAGTTAGTAAGTCCAATTAAACCAAGATTGTCACTTGAGCATTTCAGCATTAGTTTTGATTCTGTTTTAGGTTATGGGATGGTTGATCTGCAGTGTTGGACTCTGGATGGTGGTAATCCCAGAGAGCCTTTGTTTTTTTCTTATAATACAATCTCAAATCCATAAACCAAAAGACTAAGGGATGCAGTGCTAAGAGTCCTGAATGCCAGCGTAGGAGGTGTAGGCAGACCTTTGAGCTGCAGACTGGCACCAGTCAGGTTGGCCTTTTTTTCTTTTTCTTTTTCTTTTTCTTTTTCTTTTTCTTTTTCTTTTTCTTTTTCTTTTTTTTTTCTTTTTCTTTTTCTTTTTCAGAACTAGACTAGAATCTAGTTCTATTATCCTCTTTCTACTTGAAGTTCTGGATATATGGTGGCAGGAAGAAAAAACTTCTCTGAATGCATCTTTCCTGAAGAATTTATGGCTTTAGATTCCTTGCTGCGTCAGTAAGTAAAGTAAGTAAGTAAATTGATTTTAGAACAGAATTGGATATGAGAAGAGTATATACTTACCTTTTTGTTACATCATTTCCAAACTCAGCTGGAGTCTCTGCCTCAAGGGCACAGTTATTTTGCAGCTAGAACAAACTGTACATATATAATTGACAATTAACTGTACATGAACATATTTTCATGTGAATATTTTCTTTTTGTCTTTCCTAAAAGATGTGGTGCAGCATTTTTATAAGCGTAGGAAAGGACCTGCATATAATTTCTAAACAGGTATGAAATATGATCCTTAAGAAATATTGTAAAGAATCTTTCTGTTACTGCCTTTCACTGTTGGTTCATATTCAGCCGACTCAGGTACTGAAAGAGAGGCATGAACATATGATGGGCGCTTTGCAATTTTGTAAAAATTTCTGCTCACCACAAATAAAAACTTTAAAAAATAATAATTTTATTAAAAAAAAATAAAAATTTGATAGCAACCGCCCAATAAGCACTATAAATACCCTGCTATAGACCATTGATGGTTGAAGGGAGAGGGGGAGAAATTAAGAGAGCATGACTGAATAGCTCTTTCACTCATAGAAATTCCATATCAAGATATTATTACTCCCTGTAACTGAAGAAGAGATTAATTGTTGCTATTGTGCTGGTGGTTCTCAACAGATACATGCAAAACTGAATTTTAAGGTTTTCCCTACTGTGACTGCTGCTTTTCATTGAACATGAACTTTCTTTGAAAAGATAAGGTTACATTCTTTGTCTAAAGAGTTGATGTTCTCTTTCGCATTGTCTTTGTAAATGTCTGGGGTTTGCTGCAATATGAACCATCATCATCAGAATAAGATTCCATGAACTACAAGAGCTTGGGGTACATGAGATCCTGAAATGTATTGTCATTTAGTCTGTATTCTCATTGTCTCATGCAACATTTTGGAATAATCCTTTATTTGCACTTCAGTAAGTCAGAGACAATCACTTCACTTGCTTAAGTTCACTTTATGGGGTATCATTTATGAAGTTTTAGGGAGATTGATGCTTACGAAAGATAGATACAATTTCATTCTGTTCATGAAATGATTCCTTGGCAATTCTCATCCATTCATAAGGTATATCACATGTCACTCCAATTTCCATGGCTCTTGAGACTTTTACTTCTTCTCGTCATTGTTTTGAGATACCAGAAACTATCACAAGATCTTCAGACAGAGGTGAAGAAGACAGAGGTGACCCATGTCACCAAGACTGTTCACTAGTCTGCCATCATTACATAGTAGGAGGCAGAACTTCAACCACACAAAAAAAAAAAAAAAAAAAACAAGGGGCTGTGCAATACTGTCGTTATCAAGCCCAGGAAAGGTTTCCTGACAGAAAAACAACCATAATTCAAAGGCAGCAGAGCCTAAAACATTCAGTAATTTCTGTACCTCACAAATGTGCAAGTAGGCTGAAGAACAGATATGTGGTTCATGGTGGTAACAAGACAAAAGGGACTGAAAACTTGATTAAAGCACATTCCTTCTAGAATGGGTATAGAATACATCCAGAGCTGGAACACCTTGCATTTGTGCAATCTGGAAAGCAGTTTCCATTAGCACAGTATCATCTTCTTATGCTGGGAGCATGTTAATGGGGCAAAAACTGAATCTAGGAAGAAATCAAAAGGGGAATAGAAAACATAACCTTCAAGAGAGAACTTCTGTACTGAAGTTAAAATCTGTGAACTAGTTTTTCTGTTGTAATGGGGACTAGACTAGATGTGTTAAATCTGGGGACTGAAGAAATTACTTGAATTTGGAATTGTTGAGAAAGTATGTAGAGATGTTAAATAGTAGTCAAACAGTGTGTGAGTCCTTCTTGAGGCAGAATGAGATGACCCAAGATCATTTAGTTACTTGGTACAATGTACTTAAGTATGTCCCCCCTGCAGTACACAAGGAGTTAACATTATTGAGACATACATGTATCCATTGGAAGAAAAATAATCCTTTGCACCACATAGTTTTATATTTGTTTTCATTTGTAATTGTAAGTTTGAACTGATAATTGTTTAATTAGGTAAATTGACTTTTTAATTTATTTTTTCAAAATTCAATAATGTTTGACTATATTTTATCTGAAATAATGAACTCATACTGTGATAATAATCATGATGGAATGAAAAAAAACATTTGAGAGATTCCTGTTATCTGGCAAAAAGTTCCATCCAGCAGATGTAAACTTAATTGCAATATATTTCCTTAATGATCTGGCCTAATTGGGACTCAAAGATATGGTATCTTTTGAATGTCGCTTTCCTTTGACAAAGTGTTTGTAGTCTGCAGTATTTGAAGCACCTTTAAATGATTAGGTTTATGTATAAGTAATGATTTTTCTGAATATTTAATCAAGACTTGGAGAAAAGGACTGGCAGAAAATCATAAAAATTAGCAATGGAAATGACCTGTTGGGTCATCAGCCTTTTTTTTCTTCCCTTCCAGTCACAGAAGAGTGTAGGTAGTTTCCCTACCCATTCCCTTCCCATTTTGCAGCATGTTGTCCATTCTTTAAAATTTGAACATTTTGGGGTTGTAAGGGCAGCTAAAATAGAGATGAGGTGTTGGAATCCAGTTTTTTTCTCCATTACACTACAGTAAATTAAAAGCCTAATCAACATAGAAATCAATACATTTGTTCCCAAATTCTATAAAAGTGCAAATACCTGGCAAAATCACCAGTGCTCTGAATCATCCTTTTGTGGTGTCTCTTTTCTTGGATAGAGAGAGCTGCCAGTAATTTATTTTCTAACTTGCATCCACTGATCTTATGTAAATTTACAAATACTTCTGCTGATCATTCGCATTTATACACACATTACTATTTCAAACATGCACACGTGTGCATGCACACACACACACACACACACACACTCTTACAAGAGGCAGTTTTCAACCAAACTCTACGGAAAACAGGCTGAGATTAATTGTTATGACTAATAGGTTGTAGCTACTTGACCTAGGAAGTAAAAAGTGTCAAAGGTGACATGGTGACATCACCTCCTTCTGCTGTTACTCAAGATATTTTACAGTTTGAAAGAATCTTGATTTGGAGGAAATGTCAGGAGACTAAATGGAATATCCCAGCTACCCAACTATCTCACAATGGAGAGTATATTATGATTCCATAGTATATATTTTTTCCTATTGGTTTTTAGAATCATATTTTGCTTTTGTATTTTTCCTGATTTCCCTTTATTTTGAAAGAAAGAGAGAGAGAGAGAGAGAGAGAGAGAAAGAAAGAAAGAAAGAAAGAAAGAAAGAAAGAAAGAGAGAAAGAAAGAAAGAAAGAAAGAAAGAAAGAAAAAGAAAGAAAGAAAGTTAAAAAGATACTTGACCCTAAAACATAATTACAATGATATTTCATACCATTACAATAGCTTCTGCTGCTCTCACACTAGCTGCCTGCCATGAAAAACCACTGACACACTGAGGCAACTTTAAAACCAAGTATATATCACCCAAGCTCAAACTGTCATGCACCCTTTATTGTAGTTTATTTTTTCTCCCGTTATTGCTCATTACCAAAACATGTGTTCATATAAGCAGAATCTTTTCCTTTATCAGCCTGTATCTCTCTCTCAATACATGAGTTACACCACAGACTAACTTTAGTAGCATCACATTTTACAACAGCTGCAATAGGACTGAACTAAGACCAATTCCCAGCAGATCGGGAAGGAAAAACCTCCTACAGAGGTGTTACAGAAATTAAATAGGCAACAAAGAGACAAAACGTAAGGGATATTGACAGAATTTAAGAGCTGCGACAGGCGCGTATCTAGGAGAGGGGAGAGTCAGATACCTGATACCTGAACAGGTATGAGTGTATCCAAGATATTCATATGTCGGACATATGTCTGGTAAATAAGTTACAACATCTTTGGGATGCCCAGAGCTGAACATTAACAGGTAGCATTGGGTGTTCCCCTGGGTGTTCCCCTGGGTTTAGCTGATTCATTCAGCTAAACTGGATTCAGAGACCCCAGTCTGCCCTCTTTCTTAAGGATCCCCAGAGCTCCTGCAGCAGAAGGGCCCCAAGGTGCAGGCAGGTCCCTCACACCTGCCATGTGCCTCACTTGGGACATATAGGGGAAATGTAGTCAATAAAGTGACATGCGTGTGCTTCCATCTTGCAGTAGTCTACACTCTGGAGAGAGTAGTTACTTGGCCCAGTTACATATGATTGTGAGCTGGAGGGAAGTTACTAAGGGTTCGCATTAAAGCAAAAGGATGAGTCCCACAGACATTGCTTCAGTTGCTCAAAAGGCATCTGTTTGAGAAACCCATTAAACCCCAGCTTTTACTCCCTGAAATGTGGCCTGAATAACAGGAAATAAGACCACCAATTGATTTATAATCTCTATCTTTTTTTCTTGTACTTCCCATCTAGCCCCATGAATCTTGAATTCCAGATTCCATGGTTCAGATTCAAGGGAAAGCATATGTATAGGGACCTGTTTTTCTTTTATGTCTTCATAGATCTCTGATTGATTCTCTTTTGAAACTAGAGAAAGTCTAACAGCCCATCCTTGGGATACATACATTTTGGGGTATTGAGACTGCAAATGCCTGTGCTGACTAGGTGACTCTGAACTTCACTGTACGTAATTTATTTGCCCAAAGCCATACTGAAAGTCTAGGACAGAGTAACAGGTTGAAAATTGATTTCCACAGCCCTCCACATCCCTTTCACGCTGAAGAAATTAGGATATCCTAGCATAGTGCTTTGCAACACCTTAAAAGAGCCACAGAAGAAGGGAGACATTTATTAGTGTATTTTTAAATAGTCTTTACATAATTTAAAAAATAAATAAATAAAAATATATAAATAATAGTTAGGAAGAAAGCAGAACACAATATATTACGAGAACACTTTTTGCAAAACATGTGGTAACCACTAAGTCTCTGGATTCAGTTTTCACATTTTCTTCCCTCTGTAAACACTAAGCAGATGAAGGAAGACTACTTTAATTTAAAAGTGTAAAAAAACCTAAGCTGCATTACTCATCTGCAATCAGGTGCAAATCTGTGGTGGTGATGTGACCAACTTACCTAAGGAACCTTTATTTTTCTCCCTTTTACTTTTTATTTTAATATTCCATAACATTTTGACACGGCATCTCTCTAGAGTAATAGAGAACCTGCGGGCCAAGTGTCAAGAATCTAAGCCAATGCTTTGTCCAGAAAAACACTGTTTTAATAGTTAAGTAGTTAGTGTGATTCTTTGCCTTGAACTGCCGTTTCAAGTATGCTCCACATTGCCTGGAACCACAAGACAGCTGATGATGCTCACATCAGTATCTGGGCTGTTTCATAAATCAGACAGCAGGAGGTGGTCCGAAAGCTGAGTTTTGAGTGCTCCCCTGAGGGCTTAATGGGCTACCTTTGAATTGGAGCAAGTCCTCATGGGTCCCGGGCTGCTCCAACCTCATAACTGGGTCTTTCACATAAGTAGCTTTCAAGCCAATGGGTCTTCTGGGTTCTTACTTAATATGCTTAGTGTTTTGCTATTAGAATAAATGCCAGTTCTTTTTGTTACTAGATTCCCCAGGCTTTCAGAGTATGGTTTTAAGCACTCTAAATGCCACCAGTACTCATTATCCCACCTCCCACTCCCCAGTGGAATTCTTAAGTGACAAGAAGCTGGAAAAATACAGATGGCATAATTATATATTTTGCAGTTGATTAATCACCACAAAACATTAATCACATTTGGTATAACAATACATAATCAAATTCTTTATAGTAGAAATTAAGTTTCTTTCTGATAGGGAATGGATTCCTTTAGGATATTGACATGGCTTTTCAGCATCTGTTTTGCACTAATTCTGCATCTGCATTTGATTTAATCAGCTTTAGGGCTCTGCAAAAACATGGCTTTAAGGTTTGTTTCACATTTCTAAGTGCATATATTAATAATAGCAGAAGTGCAAATAGAGATATATCTGCTGTAACAAACTACTCTTTGCATGCTACCCTTATTCGGTCTGTGTCTGCAATGAATCGTTTGCTTTTCTCCCTTTAAGTTTGTTTGTAAAATACAATAGAAAATTCCATTTGAAGCAATTCAAGTGGTAATATAGAGACAGAAGAAAGAGGTTCTAGAAAGCTGGCTGATGAATGAACTGCCGGCAGCTTATTATAACTGTCAGTATCAAAGACATGAAGAATCATAATTGGTCCAGTGGTCAATGTGTGCCAGTATAACCGATCACATCAGGCACAGCTGCTATCCTGGTTTGCTATGTTTGACTTTCAGGACTTGATGGCCTGTCCTATACAGTTCTCCTTCCCAGGAATAATCTTTGATGTTTATTCAAAGCTAACATTTTATACCATTGGTCTCATATCTTAGCAGTTTGTACCCTTTTCTAGGATATGGTCAAGTTAGTTTCAGAGCTCTCTTCAGATGCAGGCTTTCATTTAAAAAAATGTGTTTTACCAAATACACTGTGAAACATACAGGGGCCAGCGCATATACCATCACTGCTGCTAAAATTGGGTCACTGTGTGCAGCAAACCAACATAAAATGTATAAGCCAGAGGCAGAATAATCAGACAGAAAATAGATTTAATTGCCCACTACTAAGGGATCTTCCCTGGATAAAATATGTAAGCAGAACAAAATGAGACTAAAATCCAGGAAGGTACTTGATTATGTTTGTTTATACTTGGGTTCAACATAATATACATTCCTGTCTAGTAGACAAGACAGTCATAGAATCATAGAATCATAAAATCA